>VYZP01063966.1:2062-25479 GCA_013400635.1 Hypocryptadius cinnamomeus | reverse complement strand
CCCCCCCCCCCCGAATGACTTGCTAGCACTTAATTAGTTGTTTTGAAAATATATTTAGCAACTGATTAATGTTTACAAGGTGTTTTCAAATTGCAGGTCATACATTTTTTGTCTTCTTGTGTCAAATCTTGACTTATTCACAAGCAAAAGCTGTTCCTGAAGTCAGTCTTACTAAGTTCCTTAGGATTAATTATTTTTATTCAACTTGTAGCAGGAGGTCTGAGCATTTGTACAAAACATTAAAATTACTGTCCTAAATACAGGTGGTCACAAGGCCAGTTATTCCAGCTGAGGATACAGAAAGGCCAGACAGCAGGATTTTGTACCCCAGTGACAGACATGACACATTCTTACTGGTACTCTTCTGGGCTTTGGAAAGTTGAAGGAAGAAAGGAAAGGATGATTTGGGGTGGGGGTGTGAGTTGGAAGGTAACCTAATTCATACTGAAATTTAGATTCTGAGCCTACCTGTGTCCAGCTAGGGGATGTTTTAAACTTCAGGCTTTATGGGGGAAATTCAGGTTCAGTTTCTTACTTTTAAATGCAACCTGTGTAGTTCTAAATATGTCCGCTCATGATGTGTAACATGGTGATATCTGTGTTTCCCAGGCTTTGAGAATAAATACATTAAAGCCTAGAGACAGTATGGAGCCAGGCCAGTGCAGTGTGCACATGCTGGATTTGGTAGACCTAAACTGTGCCTTCTTTCTCACTGAGAAAGGAAAATAAATCTTTTACTGATGGGGGATAAGGAGTGGCTTTATGGAAGAGAGAGAATGTTTTCATTGATTTTCATTAGGATAAAATGCTCCTATTGTTAGAGAAGACTTGCCTAGCAGTATGCTAGTCCCTTTTTAGGAGATGCTGAGGGCAATCTCACAGACCATGGCTGCATTTTTCAGCATCTGTTTCACAAGAGATGATGTTATGAAGGGGCTGATTTTCAGTCTTGGCATGGGCAGCAAAATGCACTGACCACAAAGTAGAAGGCCACTCAAATCTCCAAGTTTGTCTCTCAAGCACATAGTGTCTATAGCCCTTACTGTCCATTTCTGTATAATATTGATCAATTTAGAACAAGTAATATTTCCATTCAGACAGGCTACTACCCTGCTTTATGATTGCAGAGGAGAATCCATGAAATTGAAATGAGACCAGTGGGGGATTGATTTTTCTTATATCTGTCTAGCTTTATCAAGACTTGAGCTGAAATATTCAAATATCATGTTTTTTTCAGATTCATACCTTTAAGTACAGAATATATTTATCATGTCTCCCTGAGAAATGAATAATACCAAGAGCTATTTAATCATGAGCATGGAGATTGCTCTGCAGATTGCAGTGCTCTGACAGTGCCAGTCAACATGGAATAAGAAAAATTATGCTGGGAAACAAGGTGTCAGAGTCATAGTTACTTACAAAGCAGTAAACATAGCCCATACTTTCCAAACAACAAAAATAGAGATATGAATAGAGAGAAGCAACACCATCTGTTCTTAGCAATTAAATTTAGAAATATGAAATAAAAATTTTAACTTGTAGTTATTTGTGATATCTGATACATCTCACATATTATCAATACTGGGGTCCAGCCTTGTCAGGGAGACTGGAATTAAGAATATTCTGAAGGTGACTGAGTTATTTAATCCTCTTTCACTTTGAAAGAGCATGCCTTCAGTTAGGCTATGAAAGCTGATGGACAGTCAAAGTCCGTCAGCTCCAAACCTCTAAAACCTCTCAACCTTAAATCTATTCTGTGTTTTAGCAGTTCTTGGTATAGTTGCACAATGTGTTTTGTTTTGCTGTCATGTAAAATCAAGCTGGCATCAGCTGCACTTGTGAAGGTGTGACATTGTGACATGTGTCTGTGTGCTCCAGCGAGGCAGCATCCCCACAGGAGTGATGGAGTCTTTCTTTCCCATAGACACAGCCTTAGCCTGTCAGCCTGGAGCTTACAAATGTGAGGACTCCTATGCACAACAGGAATTTTAGTGAAAAAGGTGGTGCTGTGTGGGAGATGGCTTAAAGACAAGAGATGAGGGAGTGGAAGATCAAGTGCAACAGCATGGCTGTGCACCTCAGCTGGATAAAGCAATGATGCTTTGCAGTGACACTACAGGACTCTGTCCCTCAGTGTGACATTTCTTGGGGTTACAAAGACAGACAGTGCTCTGTGCTCTATTGCTCTGTTCAAATTTCATCTGATTGCCAGATTTTTCAAGGGAGACCTTTCTATGAAATAGAAATTAAAATATCTGTCTGCTGTTGATCACTTGACATCACTAGAAGAGTGTATGGATGTGTGGAGGCCCCTCTGGTTTTGTGGCATTAAATGTGTTTGTCATATCCAAAGGCTGAGTGCAGATTTGTGCTGAGAGGGATCAGCTGCAAGGCAGAGCTTGGACAGGAGCACAGGTCTCAGTTCAGGCAGCACAGACTTATTGCCATTAATGAAATAACATGTTTGCTCTGGCTGATTGTGTGTGCAATTTCTAAGTTTAAATTGGGTTTTAATGCCTCTAAATAAGAGCCTTTCTCTTCTCAAATCATGACTGATAAGAAAAATTTAAATAAACTGACAAGGGAATTTCTTCTTTTGCATGAAAAACCTTCAGCTGAGGAGATGTATTTAAAATTCTTGGCTAGTTTCAGCTGTTTGGAGGGATGGAATGTGGGTAAGAGACTTTTGGCGACTGAATCCACACTCACAGAAGCCAATGGTAAGAAATACAGGAACATGAGTGTGAAGAGGAACAACTGTGAGGGGGAGCAGGCATCTTCAACAGCACCTCTGCAGCAACCACTTTCTATTTAAAACAGAAACACATCTGAGTGGTGTAGTCTGAATAATTTTTCATAAGGAGCTTGTGGGTTATTTCAAGAATTTTTTAGGATCTAACAATATTTTAAGTCTTAAATAATGAGCACTCAGAACACAATTTTTAAGTGTTGTTCCTTTTTTTGGAGTCCAATTCAGACATAAGCACCAGCCAGCAGAGATGATGAAGCTGGTGCTGAGGATCCAATTTTCATGCAGTGGTGTCTTTCTGTAGGGAAGGGTTTACATTTCTTGGCACTAGCAGACAGATAAAGAAAATGGCTGAGGCAGTGAGGTGGGTTTTTCCTTTGGTCAGATTTTGGTTTTGGATATAGGGAATCTCTGAAAAATTTCAGCCCCATGCTTTAAAAATTATGCCTATAAGAAATGTGGTATGTAAATCAAATGGGTGGAGTTGTTCTGCTAGGTTGGAACAAATGCAACAGAGTCTTTTCAATGTGAATTCTAAACAGCTGCTTGGTCTTGCATAGGACATTTCTATTTGTTATTTCTGCCTTCAGATACACCAGATTCCAGTCCTTACTGTGTGAAGAAGAAACACACACGTGCATGGAATGTGGATTGGTTACCTTTTATTTGAAACTATTTTTCTTATTATCATTCTGAACTCAGAAGAATAAATCCTACTGTCAAGGGGCAAGTTAGGTAACAATCACAGCATATTAAAGGGAGAAGAATGAAAAGCACACAATTCTTGATCAATCTTTAGACTCACGTATTCATTCAAATATTCATTATTCACAATTAATAGTTGCTCAATAATATTCAGTGGGAACAATTCAGGAAAAAAATGGTTTAAACTAAGCAAAGTATTTCTTCATTACAAATAATAATATCCTTAATTTCTGATGTATAGAAACTGTTTCACAACATAACAGTCACTGCTAGAGATATCTTAAGTATTTATTTACATTTAATACGTATTTCTCAAAGTGAATCAACATGCTGAGTTATGAAACTACAGCATGATAAGTTACAAAATTATTATTTTTAAAATAAATATTAGCATTTATAAAAGACAGCAGTCATTTTAAAATAAATATGCAATATTGAAATTAATAAAAATCAACCTCAAGATCTGGATGTGAAGTAGTCTTTAAAAAAAAGAATTCCAAAGCTGTTCATGCATACACAATCTCCTACTGGAGATAATAATTATGCAATAAGCCCTACTGCTTGTTCTAAATTTCTTCTCTGCACGTTGTGAAAAGAAAATATATAAGATTTAGACAAGTGCATAGTCACAGATTTATTCAGCCTGGGAGTAGGGGCTGAGTGCACAGGTACTTTTATGGAGAAAAATATTTCCAGATTTGAAAATGTAACATAGAAAACAAAATGATGGGACTCACAGTTAAGGTAACTTTCATAGATATTCTGCTGTTAAGTAACAGAGATTCAGCAAATAATTTCTTATTTGTATTGTATTTTAAAATCTTTACTGAAATGCTTGAAAAGTACTTATGGTTAGAACAAAATCCATTAATGTGGTGTATTTTTACAGCACATTCTGTCACATCTTACAATGATATAAAAAAAGCTGCTGAGCTTTTTCCTAATATTGGACTTCAATCCAAAGACTATTTAAATAAAAAAGATTGATTAGTCATTTGATAGGACTCTTTTATACTTTAATTTTTGGCATCATCCCAGAATTTTTTAAAAGCTCTAAAAGTGTTGTTTCACAAAAGCTGTAACTGAAATGCACATTTGAATGATTAATTCTTTGAATTGCAGGGCAGCCACTGTAACATTCCCTTGAGAAGAATCATACTTGCAATAGAGTGCTTATATAGGTTTGCTAAATTGATTAAACTTCTAATAACTGATGGCTGTTTTATGTCCTCCAAAAAAGAATCCTTGGAAAAAAGACCCCAAGTTGAAGTGACCATCTCTTTTAGATTTGGAAATTACCTGGCCATGCTTTTAGGTAAACCCTGTAAAAAAGGGTTGTCTGCAGGAAATGTTCAGATTACTTGGGTGGACTTCTGTTCTATTTATACAATCTGAAAAAGATTGGTTTAAAGGAAAATTGATTTTGTTTTTAAAAATGACAAAACTTGGATGCAATATAGGGGAACAAGCAGAGCAATGAAAAAGAAATGAAAATCATCAGTGTAGTTCATTTGAAGAAGTAGCTTATTGAGTTTGGGTTTTTTCTTGTGAAAGCTGTTAGGGCACTGTAGCTGACAGACCCTGTGTGGTGACTTAGAGGGAAATGTAGGCAATGCTTAGACCAGTCCTCTTTTCCAGGTACTGTTTCAAAGTACCCTTCATGTTCTTGGGTTTATTCACATTTTGGTCAAAGACCTGTGGCACTTTTGCCAAAGCACTAACATTGTTTAATGAGTTTTGATTCCTGTTCTAATACCTTACTTGAGCAAATCTGAGGTCATTTGGAAAAAAGGAGACTGCCCTGAAGAGCAGCTATGGAAACTTCTTTTGGCATTTTAAAGTGGCAGAAAATACTGTATTTTCTTATATTCTTTAAATTAAATCTGTAAAATTCTAACCCCTAAGCTGCTGCATTTCATAGCTGGGACTTGCTCTGAAACAGCTCTGCAGAAGTATCCTCTGCTCAGAGGTGTCTGTTTTTAACATTGTGCAGCTGTGTGTGAAACTTGCAGGGTATTTAATTTCCTATTCCTCTCTGGTTTGGTTTACTTTGCATGTTTCCGTTGATGTTATCTCAGTTTTCAGATCTCCTTCATTAATTTTTAAGTTCCCCTACCTATTGTTTCAGAGTTGAATGAGTCTGTGAATACTTTTTTATTTGGTTTTGTTTCCTGTTTCCAGCCTATCATACATCCTATATTCATCAGTTTGAAACCCATGGTTGAGAGTCATTGCCTGGACTGAGAAAGTACTAATTGCTAAGCTGCCAATATTCTTGGGTGTTCTCAGGGACTTCTCCAGTATTGCCTGTGTTTATTCTCGTGGAGCTTGTTTGCCAGTCTTCAGAACTGCCTACTTTGTGTGCCTTGTGAGGAACTTCCACTTGCAAGAGAAAACTAGTGATTCAGACAGGTTCAAAATTTTATAATGTTTAATGGTTATTGCTAGAATAGAAGCTTTTTCCTTTTAAGGTTTCTGTAGCAGAGATGAGGTATTTTACCTGGCTTCAGCTGAACAGGATTTCTACACTGGATACTGGCTGTCATTCCCCATGGGTCCCTGTAGTGTGCAATAGAAAGCTGCCAGCATGGGCTGGCACACCCAGGCAGTCCGTCCTGTCCGGCTGTTTGATGCCATGGCCCTGGTCAGGGGGCAGGCTGGGAGTGCCAGCCCCGGTGGGCAGCACTGACAAAGCCCTGCAGGATGGGCATGGGCTGAAGAGCACAGCACCTCACACGTGCTGGATGCTTCACAGGCTGAGCAATATGGGGGCACAAAGAGATTTGGGCCCCCTGAGTAGGGCAGTTTTGGCTTATTAATGGTTTTCAGGTTTCTCCCTGGACCAGAGACTTGGGATTGTCACAAGACTTATGTTGATCCAGATTGAATTTGTCTGTCTGGCTTTTNTTTTTTTTTTTTTTTTTGTGTTTTTTTTTTTTTTTTTTTTTTTTTTTGTGAGCAGCAGACAATATTGAGACTAGAGAAAAATGAAAATATTTGAAAATGTTAGTCTCTTAGGGCTGAACTCCTCCTGTCCTTTTAACCTCTCAGCAAGAGACCTGGTAGAAGGTGGGATTTATCTCAGCTGGCTGCATACCAGTGGCTCATGGCTGCTAACTTAAGGGTTTAAAGGACTGGAGAGCTGGGATAATAAGAATTTTTTTTCTCTTGGGTTTTATTTTTGGGTTTTTTTTCCTTCCCAGAAGAGACATAATACAGGAGGGTATCTCAATTGGGCCTTGCTAATTGAAAGCAATTCTCAGAATTTCGTGGGGGACTACTCTTTCATTTAATAAGATCTTATCTTTTTGACTTGCAAGTAGGCTACTCTTTTGTGAAGCTCGTTGCAGTTTGTTCTTTTCAGAAAATGGGTTCAATCATGATGCAATTTAGATAACTAAGTTGAAGACTGTCATCCTAAAGTGTGTTATGTAGCTATTAAACAAAATAAGTGCACATTTAAGGAATTGCTTTTTGATTTGTTTTTTCTTTCTCTGATTGTTCTTCTGATGAGTTGAGTGAAATTTTGTGATTGTTTTTTGGAAGCATTGGATGCATATCCAACTCAAATTCATTAATACTGAATTTTGGCAGCAGACACTTCCAGCAGCATAGATGTGTCTTAAAAAATTAATGTATGCATATGCTTTTCCTCCCTTAAGAGGTCTGCTTACACATGCTTACCCAGAACCTCTGTACTTGAGTAAGTTCGGGAAGCCTCTTTGCAGTGTTAAATGGTGGCATGAGTTATGCTAGCTGTGAAGTATTTCTACAGAGCAACTAATTCCACCCATCCTTCATTTTAGTGAACAGTTTTCTCCAAATTAGTTTCATCACTTACTGCACTTGTTGCTTGCACCAAACATCAGCTGGTGCCTAAGCATTAGTTTCAGCATCCATAGAAGCTAAAATTGTTTTTCTAGTATGTGTCTATGTGTGGAAGTTCTTAGAAAGTAATTGCATACCAACTCATTTTTTTACCACTGTGATTAAAAAAAGGGCTTATAGTATTTTGCTGAAATACAGTATTCCTTCCCTTCCTTCTGAAAAAAAAAATCTGTCTGGAAGGAGACAATTTAACCATGAAAATTCAAGCATGATAATTTTTGAAGTTGTCATCAAGTAAGAGTTTGGGTAGTAACAGTTACAATGCCTTAACTTCAGATTGCAAGTCATTCACAAAAATGAAGCACTTACCCAAATAAATAAATTATTGAGGCAATGCAGCATTCATTAGAAAACCACTGAGCTGTGTTTATATTAAAGTCTTTACCTCTCCCAGCAGGAGGAGTCAGAGAAGTACATTATAATAATACTTCATCTTTATATGGTTTTGGATTGTGTAGTAGGATGGATTTTCCAGCAGAGGGAGAAGCACACTGTATTATTGGGAACTGAGCTAGAATTTTGCAACCTCTAGTTTAATGAAAATTCCTAATACTTTGCTTAGAAGACATACTTATTTGTTCTGACTGCTGTTATTTTGAAATGTCAATATATCCTTCTGCCAAATTTGTTATGAGTAATTGTTATATAATCATAGTTTTGATATTTTTTAAAACATAATTGAATAGCTATATGCCTGTTTTATAAGTGTTTTTTCCACACCCATAATAGTCTGGTCTAATGACTTGTACTTCACACTGATTGCAGTGATAGATGTTTCTTAATTCTTAATTAAACTATGTTAAAATATGAATTAAGGGACATATGTGTGATAACATTGTCTAGTCATTATTAGAGTAACCTATGGATAACAGCTGTAAAAAACCCAAACCACCAAAAGGCAGAGCTGTGTTAGAACAATGTGTTATTGGAAGAGGAATGTGGGTGAAGAGTACAGCATGTTTCAGATGAAGAGCAAGACCCTGGATGTGCCAGACTTGGTGTATATGCTTTAACATCACTGCTTCCTTTAGTGGCCTCAGATCTGTTCTTTTCTGCTTGCTCTGAAGCATTTTAGCCACGTTCTGTTACTGGTGGTTGGTGATTTGTGGGCAGTGTGTGGTTTAAAGGATGTGTTTTAGTCTGTGGAGCAACTGTATGAAGTATTTTAGGTGCTATTTTATGAGAAAGAGTAGTGTCACCACCAAAGACTTTTCAGCAATAGAACATTCTGTTGCAGAACATGATAAATTTTGATCACTGCTGTCTCAGCAGTTTCAGCTTAGTTTTAAGAGACTGTCAGGGAGACAGGGGCTGATGGAGGCTATTTAAGCTTCAGTTAGGCCACTTTTACTCTCTGTAACAAAATTAACCAATATGGAGATAATTATTCTGCAATAACTACGTGTTCTGTCCTTCTTGTGAGAGTGGCCATGTTCAGCAGTGAAACTAACGGCACTGGGAATATTACTGGATAACTCGTCCTCGGAGAGCAATTCATGTAACACTGTCAAATTACACAATGTCAGTGCAAGGTATTGAAGAACACATTACAATGACAAATTAAAAGTGCAAGGTCCTTTGAATAATGTAGTTCCTGTGAAGGTGGAAACTCATTTCAGAGTAGCTCTTGGGATTCAAAGGCTATTTGGGATTTATGAATATGGCAGATATTTTGCTTTTTGAGTCTGGGGGGGACTGTAGCTTTGTTGTAAGGCTCTTGTTTATGTACGATGAACTTGCCTGTTCATACAAAATGGCAAGATATCCCACTGCCTCCCTTCTGCAGGGAATTTGCATTTAACAACTGTTTAGGTAATTCCAGGCCTTTGCAGGGATACATCTTGCTTTGGCAGATACTGAGTATAGTAGCACTGAGCAGGTATTGGATCGCTGTTAGAGGGCACTGAAAACTTTACTAAAATCGTATTGGGGGCTGGGAATAGCAAAAGAATATAAGTCTGGATACATAAAAGGATTTAGGAGTCCAGCCATAGTCCTTAGGAAATAAAAAAATCTCACTTGCTTCCCAAGCTCAGTTTCAAACAGTCTGCTTGAAACCCGGACAAAAACCATTTTTGTGAGTAAAAACCATGTTTCTCAGGCATCCTTGGTCATGCTTTAGTTCAGTGTTCTTGATAAAGCAAAACAGTCTGGTGTCTACTTCTAGTTGCATGCCATCATTTGGGCCCTTTGAGGCTTATTTTAAGGCTTATTCTCAGACTAGACCTAACATATCGTGCTTCTCAGTGTTTCAGAAATATTTTCCTGGGTAGTAATTTCCCTAGTGAGTAAACATTTGCTACACACACAAACCCCAAACTGGGAAGAAGCTGTAGTGCAACACTTCAACAATAATCTTGATTTTCAGAAGGTCCTACTGAGCACAGCTTGCTATGCTCAAAGTCTTTTTATATTGTCTTGTCATCCATGGAGTACTGTTGAACTATTTGTGCAGGAAAGCTGCTGTGACACCCTTTGGCAAATGGGAGCAATGCTCAGAGTAAGTGCAGGTGTAAGCAGAAGCTTTTAATTCTTTGGGCTGCATTTATTTTCACTTGAAGTAGTTAGGTACTAGATTGAAGATTCTCTTGGCTAGACCATGATCTTAAAAAATTAGAACAAAATGTCCTTGTAGATGTTATTGAGGTGTAACTGTAGGAAATCTTGGTTATTAATCTCAAAGTAACTCTATGTACATAGAAATGATAAGAAAATCAAACTTGTAATAAGATGAGGAAAAGGTAGGGAAATATAAGAGTTTATTTTAGTGTAGCACCAGACCAGCAAAATCTGAAGTTCAACTGGAGGATATGTAGAGTACCAAAAGCCCTTTCTCTTTGAATTCTTAGTATTTACAAACTTATTTCAGGAAAAAACCCCTGTATTGTTTTATGTAATGAAACAGCTGACTGAATTCTAATGACAGCATCACCCTCAGTGTGTGGGCACCTAATATGATTGATAAAAGAAGTTGTACAGCTTTTTGGGTTCTGTCTACTATATTCCAACAGTGACTTGCAGTGTTCACTTGTGGGAAGTGAAGGTTTTTGCTAGTGGACAAGTATAAAATGGTAAGATTTAAAATTTCTTTAGTCAGCAACAGTGTTTTGTTTTATTTAATTAAAGTTTGGAACCTTGTTTAAAATACCAGATCAATTTAAATATTTGACATAGTATTTTCATTCTTAGTCCATGCAGAATGTTTTTCCTTCTTTGGCCAAAAATATTTGCTCTATTCATGAGTAGTTTTGATTGACCTAAAGATGGCTTTACCAGTGATTCTCTTTCTTTATGCGATGAGGATTTTTTCTGATTTTACTCAGCCTTCTTATCAAGAGGATAGACTCATGCTGAGTCAAGCTTGGCCTGAATGCTCTTTGGCAAGGCAGTTCCCTTTAGAACCAGTCTGCACTACTGTAAATTTAAAGGGAAAGTAAAACAAAAGGTGAAAATAGTGAAATAGCAATTATTTGAGGGAAGACAGGAGGAAAGGAAGGAAGTAAAGGGGAAATGTACTTTTTAGCATCCTTAGTGCTTCCTTAAATATCTGTCAGGCTTTGCCAGGAAGCAGAAATGGACTGAATGCCTTGGTAATACCTGAAGAAGATGGATAGCCCTGCCTCTCTGAACTCCTCCTCTTTTCTTCACCAACCTCCAAGCATTTATTTAAGCCCAGGAACTCATGCCAGAGCTCGTTGAGCTCATCATTTGATCTCGCAATCTCTCTCTTTCCTTACACACAGCTCCATTAAACCTAGAATAAAATCCTGGCTGCACTGCAAACGTTGGGATGCATGGCAGGAAGTTGTGTGTAAAGGTGTGACTGCACTGTCATTCTCTTACCCTAGTGTGCTATGTGAGGGAAAAATACTGAGGTCAGGGTAAGGTTTTGTTGTTCTTTGTAAGGCTTTACCTGCTTTCCTCTGAATTTTCGGTACATGGTCATTATTGGTATTGAAATCCTTATAATTCAGTTAATTTCTTTACTGTTACTAATGAATTACTGTGTTCGTATTTATAGTTATGGCTGGGAATGTTGCTGCTCTTTCGTTTTGTAAATATTTTACTTTTTTTTTTTGCTGCTTTAATTTCTTGCACAACATAGAACAATCTGCAGCTATTTCTGCCTAGTCACACTGACTGCCAACCAATTAAACTCTGACAATTTTGTTCTAGTTAGCATCTGCATGTGTTTTCATGTTTTGTGTGCTTCATCTGTACATAAAAATCTGCACTGTAGCCTGATCTAGAATATTTTTTCTCTATTTTGGCTGTTTAATTCATGGAGAGATACAATTTCCAGCTTGATCTGCTGTGAGATACAGTACCTGGCATTTGCATTCTGAAGTTTTGGCTAAAAAGGCATAATGAACATTTAGCTAAATGTCCACCAGTCACATCAAATACTGCTCCAGAGAGGTGCATGTAGCCCTTGCTGTCTCTGTTATCAGGAGACACGAAGACCTCTGACATTGCCAGACTGTCTGACTGCCAGCTGGCAGTGCAAACCCATCACCTCAATTCAAGTGAACTTCAGTGTGCTTTATTAATGCTTTGTGCCTTCCCTGCTCTGTGGGTTTCTGTTATGCAACTGATTTCTCATCCTGCACAAAGGAAATGCACCCACAGGCACCTCCTTTTAAAAATGCACATTATATAGTAATTCAGTAAATAATCCCAGGAACAGTTTTCCCCTCTATTAGTCTCCATTTCTGCTCTCCCAGAGGGGAAGTGAAGGGTAGGGCTGCAGAATGGGGAAATGTGAATGGTTCCTTTGGCCAATGTGGCTGGACAGAAGGGGCTGCCCCACCACTGCCCAAGGCAGTTGGGAGTGAGAAAAGGCATTTTGTGGACTGTCCTTGGCTGGAACAGATGCTCTCCTGTTCCCTCTGGGGTAGATGCAGAGCTGGAAGACCTCATGAAGTCCATGCTATTTTACTTAGACCTCATCCTCTGCTCTTGTGTGCTGAGTGATTCTTGACAGGACCACACATGAACTGCAAAGGGCCCACACCATGTGCTAGCCTATATTGACTTCTGAACGGTTAAACAGCTGATTTGATGCATTTGTGTGTACTTGGGATCAAAAGGATCCAATTTGTCTGTGTGTGGCTGTGGTGACTGAAATGTGCATTAATTTATCTGAATTCTCAGTTACAGCTATGGGGCAGCACAGAGCTCCAGGCAGGCTGCACACTCTGTAACCAGTTTAACAGCCCATTTTCTTGCACTAATTCTGCCCTTGCACTGATGCACTCGGCAGCTGCAGAAACTGCATTCCAGGTATTTCCCAAGCTACCTCATGTGCTGGCTGTAGAAGGAGCTCTGTACCAGCCAGGGATTTCCTCTGTGCTACAGGAATGCTCAGGGTTGAGAAGGTTGAGCACATTTCTAGCTGCTTTTTGCCATTTTGTACTGGGTAGAACTCTTGGAACTCTTGAGTCTTGTTCTCATGGGCTCTCATTGTTACATTGTTGTGAGCAGAGCAATTTTTCTTAGCTTAAATTCAAACTAGATAAGACTTTTACAGTGAGGGCGACATAAGTTTTTCAGTAGAATTGCTTGATCGTATTTTTAATGGGATATTTCATGTTTACATACAGATGATTAGGTATTAAAAGCTGGGAGATGGTAAAGTATGAATGAAGTAATTTTGACTGCAAGAGATATGTTAGGGGCAGGCTAATTGCATTCCTCAAGAAGAGGATTAACTTTGTGAGAAAATCTAGGTGTGGTCTCAGTGATAAAAATGTGTTTGCTGGTGCAAACACATGTGTTACTCTTGCAACACAGGGTGCTGGGATTGCTTCTGCAAGAGCCTCTTTCTGCAGTTTCTTTGTACAAGCTGTGACTATAGTATATACATGGAACAGAAGGAAAGATATTTCAGATAAGTTTAAAGATATGAGAAATTTTTATTTCCCTCACCAACCTAACACTTGGTTAGTGACCAAATTAGTGCTAATTAGTTTTATAGCTCACTAATTACCATTTGAAGTTGTACATACCTTGCATATGACAAAATAAAGATAAACTAATCTGTTTGAAATAGTAGCTCTTGGGGTTTAGCTTGAATTTTCTCTGGAGTAATAACTTATTCCTTAGTACTTGTTGCAAAATGAACTCGTATCGTTTCCTATTTTTGTGAGTGCCCAATCCTTGTTTATCTGAGGGGGAATACCTCTGAAGCAAACTGGATTGCTCTTTCTTGTGTTCCTAAGTGAGCATCTAAAGAAGAGAAGAGAAACAAGTGATGAGTGAAGGAAAAATGTGTGATAGAGGTGAATAAAGATGAAAAACAAAGTTTGCTTATGACAAATGGACTGCTTCAGTTCATTTCTCACTGGCATCTCAGAAAGAACAGATCTCTTGGGGCCTTGATTTTTCTGTTGGGCTTATATAGGGCTCACAGACTGGATGCTTAAGGAGTGTAAATCAGCATAGTGCTGCTGAAGATGGGAGATGTGGCTGAGGAACTGCTCTGGGAGGAATTATTCTGGTTCATATGAGGTATAAGATGAAAATGATGTGTGCCTTTATTTAGATCAGGTCCTTGAACTAAGGGGTGGACAACAGATGAATAATGTTCTTAGTCATGTCTTCAGCATGATGCAAGTGATCAAAAGAGCAGAAAGATGGAAATAGAAGCAGGCAATGAATGGGGTAGAATCACTAGGCAAGAAACACTTTGGTGAAGGCAATCAATACCTTAAGGTAAATTACAGTTAATGTAAAGGAGCTGGAACGGCAGGAAATACCTAGCAGTGTTCTTAGTCTGATGGTATTGTATCTCTGAAGCAGCTGGTCTTTTGCTCATCCCAGAGCCTGTAATGTGACCTGCCTCTGTTGAAAAAAGGTTCCCTGTACAATTATGTATCACAAACCAATTTTCATATAACAAGATCTGCATTTCAAGTGCATCTGAAGGGCTAACTGTGCTGTTTGAATGTATTTAAATGATCCTTCATCTATAATTTATGTACATTGCTTGTGTCAGGGATGTATTGATTACCATTCTATCGGGTGTCAGTTCACTCTCTCCAGAGATGCAGGGAGCAAAGCAGAGAGCTGGTCCTTCCATTGGAGCTCTATTAAGCTGTAATGATTTGCAGTCATCCATACCATAGCAGCTGTGTAAGGTCACAGAACTGGGGACTGGAGCAGGCTGACCTGTGCAGTCTGAAGTTCAGCATCTGTGTGAAATGCTTTGCTGTTTCTTTTCACATATCATGGACACTCAGACATGGGGGGTATTTTGCTCCAGAAGTTCAGTTGTATGTACCTGTGTTACTTGAAGATTTCACGTGTGGGCGGCTGCTCCTTGGAGTTATGGAGACCAGTATATTCCCATATCTGGCTAGGCAGGTTTGTGATCTGGATTATGTTTTTTAAAGAATCATATTATGCACATCCTTTCCACTTCCTTTCCCTGGTTAGTCACAAGGTATGAAATCGGCAGTCTTATACTGGGGATATTAACTTCATTTATCTTCATAAGCAGGAAAGGTTAAATATCTTCAAGATGTTTTGTAAAAAACATTTTTCAAAGTTGCTATGTCTTTAGTTGTTATTACTGGTCCTTATTGTATGCAGTAGCACTGAGAGTTTAAATGAAGGGATCGAATGTGCAAAATTATATATAAATACAAAGCAAACCTCATCTGATTAGCTTAAAGAATTTATTATCTGGATAGAGGGAAGGGCTGACATTGTAGGGGCTCTCCCTGAACAAACCAGCCTGTTGCCAGCTGCATGTAATCAATGCTATATAATCCATAGCTGTAGTGGGCAACTGCAGGAACAGTTTTCCCTGCATTGTTTTGAGTATCCATCACCTGAGGAACTGATCTTTCTGTGGCCATGTGTGCTGAAATGGAAAGGCCATTATAACCAAAATTCTGGAGCCTGCAGTAGTTTACCATATCCCACAAGACCCGGGATGCAACCGTTTTGGATGGGTTTTTTATACTTTTTAGCCAATTTAGATAAATATCTCTGGACTGTATGAAGCGGGTTTCTCTGCAGTGGGGAGCTGTGCAGGTGATGCATTTTGTAGACTTTAGCAGGACCTGTTCCCCTGAGTGCAGCCCTGCACTGATGTTCTCATGCAGGCTGGGACTCTGCTATACTGTGTAGAAGTGCTGCTTGGCTCAGCTCCCATACAAATGTATCCTTAACTCCCTGTCCTCATTGCTATGAATCCATTAAGAGTTTTTTCAGACTCAGCTTGTCAAGTAAAAAAAGCAGGTCTTGTCAGGCATCTGGGAGTGCTTTGTGCTTTTCCATGGATGAATTTTTAGTATCTGAAGTGCTGAGTCATGCAACTTGGTAGACCAAGTACAATTAGAGTTAATTTTGTTTTGCCTCCAGTCTTGACTGCAATCCTGAAAAGAAAGCTTGGATTAAAAGAATTTTTCAAAACCATATCCAAAGGGAACAAATACCACTGATTAACTTAATAGGTGAATAAGCATCATTGCACTACAGAAATATACCTCTAAAGTGGATTCTCAGCGCTAGAAAGCCAAGGGAAGGAGCTTGAAAATGACAGATATTTTCTCTGTGTGGTTTATTTGTAGACAATGAAGCAGTTGTAGGTTTTGGGTCTTTTTTTTTTTTTTTGATGGGGTTGTTGGCTGTTTTTGGTAGGTTTTTTTGGGCTTTTTTTTAAATTAAGTATTTTCTAAAAATAAGGAAAGCTTGGATATTTCTATTTATTTCTTATACATTTATTTTTGGTTTATATATTCAAAGTCAGGAAGACTGTTGTTTAAAATGAAACAGAACCAGTGTGAGAAGCCAGGTGTAGGAAATTGGAGAAAATGCCAATTTTTGTTTGGTGCCATTTTTGATGTTTCTGAGACCCACATCATTCCCTGCAACATGCCAGTGAGGGCTGGTTGTGTGTTAAAGTTCCTCTTCTGCCTGGTGTCTCTGAGTTTTCAACCAGGCAGCAGAGCTCATGCTTGGACTTCCCTGGGCCTGTTTGGGAACCCAGCCAAGGATGCTGCACTCAGGTGTGCCAGTGTCAGCCTGTGCTGTGCATGGGGAACATGAACACTGTGATCCCCCTTCTGGTGATCAATGCCATGAAACCTTCGCAGAAAAAGAGCTCTAACTTCCTCAGTTTGTTCATTTGGTGGCCTCCTAAGACAAAGGGATGCCTAATTTCTGAGTTTCAGGAGCTTGCAGGCAGCAGGTGCATGTGTGCCCTGATAGTGGGGCTGAAAATATTAAGGAAAACAGAAAAACTGAAAATTAATGACTGAAAACAGAAAGACAGGGTTATGTACTAAGTTAAAATCTGGCTTCTGAGCTTAAGTTCTTTACTGCATCTAGCCCTCCATCTCCTGCAAAGAGTATATTATATGCATTGGGACATGTTACAATTTCTTAATTTTCAGTACCTTTTACCTTAACTTAGGGACTACTGAATTATTTCAGAGATAGGTTGTCTCTCCATCAAATATCTGTTGGTTGTGGTTTTTTTTTTCTCCCAGATATGACTGTACATATCTGAATAGAAATTTTGGTTTCTGGTACCCTATAATGAAGTATCACTTCTTGTTACTGTGCTCAACAAACCCTATATTTCATGCCTGAACAATGCCTGGGACAACTCACATGAGAAATGCTAACACAGTTCTAACTTGTTTGCAATTTGCCCTTGACTTTTTGTTGTACATCTACAGGCATTTTTCTCTGCTTCAGGGAACTCAAGCAAGTGGCTTTTGGAAAAAAAAAGGTGTTTTTTTTTTTCCCTTTCACACTGAGCTTTTGGGATAATATACCTTGTACTTGTGGAAATCTAATGAAGAATTTCCTTTTTTGTCACGTAAGTTTTATCTGCAGCCTACCTGAGTGAAGATGTATGTTGATAATTTCTGGTATTTCTGCACCAGCAAACACCCTAGTCAATGTTGCAAACAGTCTTTTATTGAAGCCCTCTTTTTATCCCATCAACTACATTAAAAAAAATTCTGCTGTCTCAAAACTGCCATCATTAGTCTCAGCTCAAAAGTTTTAAAGGCGGTTTCAATTAAATGCAGTCAGCTATTATGCAAGTGGGAGGAGAATAGAAAATTTCTATTACTTTTGTTTTGCACACAATCACTTGGAAATAGTTACTTATGTACTTCAACTGTGGTGAAGTAGGATTTACACATGTCAAAGCTTATAGTTGGATTTTTTTTCTTCCTATCAAAATAATTAAAAACCTAAAATCCTATCAAGTTGTTTTCCTCCATTTTAGAAACATTGTCATGGAATGGGAAGTGTGTTCTTTCTATTGTATATGTGGATTAGAAAGACATTCTGGTGTATGTCAATTTACTTTTTCAAGGTATTCTACTGAGTATTGTTGGGACAGGAGCTCATACACCTTGTCATGTTTTCCATGATTTCCTGACATGTCAGTAGAGTAGGTACAGGAGAAGATGCACATGGCATATTGCACTGGGATACATTATGTCCTTTCACTGCCATTTCCTGACAAAGAAAAAGACAAGCTATTGTATTTTTAAATTTTATGTATTTATTTTTTCTGATATCCACATCTTAGCACTCACTGTACAGCAACATCCTGTAATTAAAATCAAGATCTCACATTTGTATTTGTAACAATAAAATCTGATATTTTGACATTTGATGACGAAGAGACAAAGCTGTCTTCAAAACCTTTGTGTTAGCTCATAATACTCAAATGTTTTTTTTAAAAGTGTTGGGTTTGTTTTTATTTTCCTGAAAAGACTATGATTCATATTAAGCTTTTAGTTTATTTTGGAAGTGGCATATTTTTTCCAGACTTCAGTTTGGAAAATTATTCAGTTCTGTCTTCTTCAGGTGGGGAAGCAAAATTGGCAAGTTTTGATGATCTCTTTTTGTAGGTATTCTGTAGGTTGTTTTAATTACTTGAACCATAATACGACTACAGAATCCTTGAACTTTTCAAAGGTCACACTAGTATTTATGCTCTTTCAGTGGTACATTAAGAAGACAACAACTGCAAGGTTGTTAAAAAAAGCATTTTTTAACATGCTTTCCCTTCCTTTTTAATATGAGATCAGTGTTGATGATAGTGGGGTATTCCATTTATCTGCTTTAAAAATAATGCTATTTACATTATTGTAGGTGTTGGGGGTTTTTAAGAAAGTGAGCTTGTAAACTTTAAAACTTTTAGTTCACCTTGAACATTTTTTGATGTTTTTAATATACAATGTATACCTGAATAACAAATACACCTGCTTTTAAATCTGGCAATGTTTTCTGTGGTGCCTAAACATTTTTCTGCAGAAATGGCCTGGTATTCAAGAGAGTGAAGGAACCTATGTGAACCTCTGCAACATATGGCATGTACCTTGTTCCAGACAGTATTAAACTGAGATGTGTCCTTCAGGTGCTGAATGTTGCACCTGTTTGCAGAGCAGATCTCTCCCCTTTTCAGCACCTGTCTGCCTCTTTCTTTATTTTATGTCATGGTCAGTCAGTATCTTCTGTGATGGCAATTTTTCTTACTAATCTGAGCATGGTCCTGCATTTTATTTTCAGTGCCCTAAACTCTCAAAACTCTTTTAATTAGTTGCTGTCCTTGGGCTGGTAAATGACAGCAAATATTCCCTGTGTGTCCTTTCCTCAGTGCCAGCAGTGTGTTTCCCCCAGACTGGCTGGGGGAGTGTGCCCAGTGGCCCAAGCAGCTGGTGCTGGCCGTGCAGAGCCTCGGCTGGGGCTCCTGGGGGAGCAGGACTTGTCCTCCCTTGGTGCTGCTGCAGCCCTGAGGGACACAAAGGCCACTGGGTGCTTGACTGGCAAGGCACATCTTCTCATGCCTCCATCAACCTGTCCAATGTTACAGACAAGCACTGGGCCCTGCCCACACTGAACAAGCGTAGTGTTGGTCCCTGTCTTATAAATAACAATTCTCTTGGTTCGGTGTGCGTGTGTTCCTTCTTTTGCTTCAGAACTATGAGATGCATTGCTATTGGCAGTTTCATACATGATTCCTGCTCTTCCTATCTTTTAGTGTTTCCTGATAAAATTTGACTCATAAAAGTAAAATTGTACTTTATTAATGTATGACCGTCAAAAAAATCCCCATTTCAAGTACACGTAAACAAAGTGTTTTCTAGCTGCAGTATACTTCTGCAGATCAGAGTCCACAGCTCTACAGCTGAAACAGCTGCCCCTTAGTGGCATTGGAGCAGGTGTTTCTGTCATCACTCAAAGCCACCCACTTGACATCTGATTTCCAGATGCTCTTAAATGGTACCTTGTAACAGGCTATTTTGTGCAGTCCTGCTTATGTTCTTATCTTTTATTTGCTGTTTTCAGGACATATATTGGTTTCCTCTTAGAAAAATAAAAGAGCTGGGTTTGAAATGAGCTCATATAGCTTTTTAGGAAGTTATAGGATGTATATGATGATATTCACATCAGGCTGCAACTTCTGAAGTTTATTTCTGTGGCTACAAATGATTGTACTCATGGGGTGGGCATCTCAGCAGTGCTTATCTGCAAGCCTTTAATTTCATCTGTCTGATTAGCACTGTTTATTTTTTCACCTGGCACCCTGTTACTTTTCAAGCTTTCACCTGTGTTTGTCCTCTTAGATGTCCCTAATTTCTCTCAATTTTCTTGACATCTACAGCAGGTGTCTTTGGCCTGAATGCTCCTTAACACCTGCTACCTCCTTGCTGATTCCCTTTTAATACGTATCTCAACTGCTACATCTGGGGGTGGGAGAATAAGGTAATTGTTCTTATGTTATGTGAAAATTTGTTGTGATTTTTTTTTTAATAGACAAGCTAATCTTCCAGTGGAAAAAGAATGGATTCCTTCCCCACCTCATTTTTTGCTGGATGTTTTTTCCTTTTTCTTTCCTGTCTGCATGAGAAAAAAACCCAACACTTTTCAATTTTATCCTAGTAAATAAATGGGAAATGACCAATGAGAAATAAGATAAGATGCTGAGAAAAGCTCTTGTACTTTCTTCTGAAGGAATGAAATGTCAGTATTACTTTGTTTTGCCTTTTCTTGTTTGAGAGATAAGATGTAAAATACACAGGTTTTTGAAATGCCTTTTTCCTTGTGTTGCAGCAGGTGAAAAAAGAAAACCTTGATGCTTTGGTTTTCTATCTGCTTCACCAAAAATAAACAATATAGTTGTGTAACATTGGGAAGGTTATACTGCCCTGAGATTCTGAATATATAGTTGTTCCCCTGTGAAACAGTAAGATATCAAAAGAAAGTTACTGCAGGTTCTAGACACGGCAGTAATGTTGTGTCAGTGATGGCCTAGGATTTAAGAATTGCTATGTTCATAGGGACAGATAAAGTCTTTTATGAGATCAGCTAGAATATTCTCCTTTTTCAGCCTCTCATGACTGATCTAATAAAAGATAGCTTGTTATTACAAGTCCCTAGGCTTAGGCCTTTTTCCAGTTTTTTTTCCATCAGCCTCTGTCATTCAACATGTGTCATGAACCCTTTCTCTCAGAGCAGTGATGACTCCCAAGAATTTCAGTGAAAACTGTTTATGTCCAACACCTCTGAATCACATAGAAGCCAAGAGCTCATTCTCCTCAGCTTGAGAAGAATTATGACATTCCTCCCTATTGGAAAGCTTCTGTCTCAGCAGAATTTCACACACCACCCCACCTTCCCACCTCCTGTGAGACCCTCAAGCTATGAATCTGCTTTTCTCAGAAAGAGAATGGGGACAGTCATTGCCCAGATAAACTAGATCTGAAATTAATGGTAGATTTATACAAATCCTTGCATCTATTCTCCATTTTTTTACTTTCAGAGTTCTTATTTCTGGGTCCTTTGGCTTTGAGGGATGTGTGGCTTGTTTGAAGCTGGAGTATGGAAAAATAGCTGCAATCACAAAAAATAATACTTTTTTGCTAAAATAATTATTTTGTACTTCTTTTTCTTTTTTAGTATTATCATATAAAAAAAAAACCTTTTGCATTCTAATAATTTGATGCTTTTTGTTTTGTTCAGTTAAGCTTGCAAAAATCCTTTGAATAGTCAATCTATAATTTGTGCCCGTTCCCTTATCTTTCAAAATTAGCAGACATATGAGATAGTAGTTTCAACAATCAGTGATGAGGAAGAATCATTAAAGGTCTGTTCCTAAAGAATAATTTCATAGTATGTAAACTTTTTATTAAAACAAAAGCAAAATCAAAAACAAGCAAAAAAAAAAGAGAGAAAAGCAAAAGTTTTAGAACAAGCCAAGCTTTCCTCCCCAGACCAAAGTTGGCAAGGGGGAGATGGGCACCTTTTTTTTTTATCTGACACAACCAGCTCTGTGCAGACCTTGCTACAGAGTTTTCTGAGCCCTCTGTTTTCTCACAGGGAATATTTTGTTTCACAACAATAAATGTTCTACTATTATGGTAGTAGAGAGAAATAAAGGGGAAAAGTATGGGAAATATCTGCTTCATAACAGTGTTGTAGTTTGAGCAACATGCCTGACTGGTATCCATGTGCTAAATAAACAATTTGTCTCCTGAATGTTTACAGAGAAGTAACGTGGCTGATTTATTTTGTGAAGCCACTGTGGTTGCTCTACCTTGTCATCAGAATCCTTATGGATATGCAATGCTAGGTCAAAAATGAAGAGTGTTTTTTGATGGATCTGGAAGGAAAACATAACAAACAAAAAACCCAAGTGTGTGATTTGCACTCTTGGAAGTTCTAAACTCTGAGAGATGTCATTTAAAAATATTTCCTGTTTTCTCTTACTTAGTCTCAATACGTCAGGCTCAGCTAAACGAAGAACTAAATTAAAACTGTCATTTCAGCTCATAAATAACAGATGTCTCACCCATTTAATTATTTATAGTCTTGAATCTTTTAAAAATGAAAATGGCTATACACATTTTTAATGTAGTTCTTGGTAATTTGCTGCATGAATGATAAGATTCCAGATAATCCCAGCACACAAACATGAAAAATAAAACTTTGACTGACTCACTTATCTTATGTGACTGCTTCTTCAATCCCCTGTGACTTTTTTTAAATTAAAATTTAAGTGAAATCTAATCACAACAAAATGATGTTCATACACTTGCATTAATAATTTATCTGCTAGAGATCACAGTGAAGGTAGTATGGACATTAGAGATTCATTTGCTGCCTGAAAATCAATGCTTTCTCTTTTTCCTAGGATTTATCTTTTCATCTCTGTGAACTGTGTTTGGATGGTTCACAAGTCTGAAATAACAATGGTGAAAGAAATTAAGACTGTGCCAACATTAAAAAACCAATACCTTACCCCCAGGAAAACCACCAAACCCCACTCTCTTGCATTCTGTGGCTGATGGTAAAATTATGTCACTTGCCTTAATGACTTCTTCTCTCTTCATGAACACAGCTAATCTAGTGAAAGATGAACTCAGTGGGTTAACAAGGATCTCCTGGCAGAGCACAGTGTCTGTGTGTGAGCTGAAAGAGGAAACACATGGGTGTGGAGTGATTACAGAAAATGCAACCTGAGTGCTCTGGGGAAGGTGGGATTGCCAAGGACAGGAGAAAGATGTCAATGAGCTGAGGAGAGGTGCTGGGCCTGGCTTGTGGATGTAAAAGGCAGCTTAGGTTTTGAGTGTGAGTGACTGGAATATCCATATAAACTGATTAAGACCTCCTTAGTGCTTAATCAGCTGAACCAATATTGGGGAATAAATGTATAAAAGCATTTCTATGCATGCCAGGTGACAGAGCCAGAAAAATCAATCTTTTGCAAACACCACCCATCCAAACTTGGCTTCCAACTCAGTGTGTTTTGTAAATATTATGTCAAAATGATACTGCATAACAAAGGAAAAATAATATACTAGCATCCATTTTCTCAGCTGTAGGGAAATCTAGCTGGCTATTGTAATTGAAGAATGACAAATTAGGATTACAGATTTCTGTTCTTAGAAATGTTTGTGTAAGGATTGACAAAGGTAAGTAAAATAATGATTTAAGAAATCTGATTCAATTTGTGGCAGTGTCCCTTTAATGATGTTTTGCACTAGTGCAGAATTGCATATTGCAGCTCTTTGCTAGACACTGCCCTTTGCAGCTT
>VYZP01063965.1:0-57875 GCA_013400635.1 Hypocryptadius cinnamomeus | reverse complement strand
ATAACCAACACCTCTTGTTTCTGCTGTCATACTTTATAAATCTACATGCTGCCTTTCAGGACCATTCCCTTTGCTGTACAGAGCATACTTCAGTGGCACTTTTTCACAGCACACGAGCAGGATCTTTTCCAGCTGATTTGTAGCACAGGGGCTGGACTTCTTCACTGAGGGATAAACAAAAAGCCTGAAAAAAGAGGCATGGAGCTGAGGACAGGAGGGCTACCTCACAGCTGCTCTGGAGATTAGAGCTACGTTAGTCAGTCCATGATTTTCAAAATATATTTACCTCTTTTTTATTTTTTTCAGGAAAGCACACCAAAAAAATTAAAGTAAGCAAAATATTATTCCTGATTTAGAGGATGCAATCCCACACAGCTATTGCCTTGTGCTTTTCACTTCCTTCTTTCCTTCTTCCTCCTTTTCATCCTTTCACAAGAAAGACCAGTAAAAGCTCTGTGTATATTAGATACAAGCCTCATCTATAAAAATACCATCATAAAATATTACTCATATCACACTGTTGCACAGTCAAATTTCATAGGAAACAAAGCACTAAATGCAACATAAATTACATCAGCATTACAACTTGGGCATAAATTATCTGAACTAAACAAAATCTGACCTTGCTTCTACTAGTTTGGTCAGTGTCTCCATTTTAGATGCTGCAGGTCATCCTTAAACATAAGTTTGTCCTTTCAGTTGATTTTTACATTTAAATTGATTTAATAAATCATGACATAACAAGCATTAAAATATAAGCTTTTTATACCTAAGGAACTAGCAGTCTGTCATCTTCAGCAGTAGATGTGACACAGCTGAACATTTGAATCAAAAAAAAGAGAGTATTTCTATGGACTGCAACTGATGCAATTGCATACAGGCATTTATTTGTCTGCTTAAAGTTTCAAGCCTGATAGTTTTTTCCTTTCTTATTGTATTTGTCTAAATCCAATTGTGAGTTCTTCAGGGCAGCAATCTGTCTCCTCATATGTTCGTAAAGCACCATGTACACCTATGGCACTCTGTAATAAGTAATTTCTCATCTGTTTATGATTAGAGAGGGATTTCAGGTGAAATATCATAAATTGAAATAGACAGATGACGAGGACAGCTCCCATCCTTAGGTTGGACATGGTCTTCAACACAGGATGGCAGCCAACATGCTATGCACAGTTTGAGCTTGCCCATGTGCAGTTCTAAATGCATTTTGAGAGCCACCCTACAACCATCCCCCATGCCCTGACACCATGCCCTTAAACAACACATTCTGCAGCATGGGAGCACTCTCCGTGAAATGCTTTGTGCTGTGATACACATCTGTTTATAAGGATTTATAAGGATTTCTACTATTTTTTCCAGGGTTACTCTCTGAGAGCAAGCCAAACGTGCTGCAGAGTGACAGGAAAGACAGCGACGGCACTGTCTCAACAGGAGGTGGACAGAAAGTGGGACAAGCCACAAAAGGGGGAGCAGAGGGAGAAGGTGAGAATTTATTATATTAATAGGATCACCTGGTGACTTGCTCAAGGGATGAACACATCCAGACCAGTCTGTTCCCCAGTTAAAGGCAGCTGGTTTGTGCAGGTGATATATCTAACGTGAGAGTCCAGCGGTCTGATGCATGCATGGATGAAGCTCCCAGCATGCTTAGGATTACCGTATTTATGATAGCAAGAAGACATGTGATAGCCTTCTGGGAGAAAGCATCAGATCAGGCCTTTGCCTGCACCCCAGGACAGGATGAGGTCTATTGGATGATGCCATCCTAAAATCCCCCATCTTCCAGAAACTCAGCCCTACATATGCCCTTGCTGCCCCCAAAGACAGGGGCTTTTCCTCAGCCCTTCTCAGTCCAGATTCCTCAGCTTCTCTCAAAGTGCCTATACCCAACATTTGTGGTCCCAGACCTCTTAAACCATCTCAGAGCTCAAATTCCCCAGCTACTTTCAGACCTAGCCTTTCTCACTCCAGCTGCTGGCCCCAAAGCCAGCATTCTCACCATATCTCTCCCATCATTTTCCCCACCAAGGCCTCAGCTCCCCAGGCTTCCCCAAACCCCATAACATTCCCCATCCCTGCATCACAGACTTGCCATCTCACAGCTCCCTCCTGTCCCTCCAGGGTATATCCATATTTTGCCCCTTTCAAATAATCCCGCCAAGTCCCTTTACCACCCAGTCCCCCCACCTGGTCCTCCCTCTTCCACCTCTACTCACAGCCTAAATTTTCCCATCACCCCATCTCCTTCTCTATACAGAGAGCCCTACCTGTCTGCATCCCTGCTGTTTGCATCTGCCATGCTGCTGACAGGCCTGACATCCCAATGGGAGCAGACCTCCAGCTTCCAGCTTATCCCCCAGATGAAACCCCACAGCTCCCTTTCCCTGCCCACTTCTTCTCCAAGAGTCAGTCTGGAGGAAATTCCCATCCGTAAAGATTTCACTGAGATTTTAGGTGTCTGGAAGGGTTTTAGAAAAATAAAATTGATAGCTTGATTTGTTTCATTTCAGAATTTCAAAAGGACCTATCTACAGGCTGAACCCACTGCCCTCTGTGGAGTGCTATTTTAATGGCAACACAAGGAGATGTCTTGCCCAAGAACACACACAGAGCCCAAGACCTGAACCTTCAAACTCACAAGGCATGCCTAAAACCAAACTGTGCCTGTGCGTCATTTTTGGCCGCTCAAAATGAGTTCTGCACAGCTCTGCTTTAAGGCTCACCTGGGTCTTCAGCCTTTGAACACCTTAGAAGCCTCTTTTCTTCCTCAAAAAGCTGCAGCCTCCAAATAAAGCTTTGCTGCTCTTTATTCTCTAGAGCCACATTCCCAAAGTGGCAAAGCAAGAAAGTCCCATGCAGAGGTTTCTTCCTCAAGGCAGGAAAAGCAAAGAAAGTTTACAGCTGCAGGGTAAAGGAGACCAAGGTCACTGTATACCTGGAGGACAGTAACAAAAGATGTCACCACCTGGGCAGCCAAAGTTTGTAGCTTAATAAGCAATTACTAATCTAAACCTCCATCATGCCAGCTTGTGTCATTACAGGGCAAACAGGACAGGGTTTTCCCTCCACAGACCTATATATTTCCACGGCTATGACACCCAAGAGAACTGCACTGGAAGTACATTGGTAAGACTGCAAAGTCAGGCACTTAAACTAGGAAATATGGGGCCTAAGGTGGTCTTTGCAGCACCAGTCACAATCCTTATTTGGCCAGAGAAGTGTCACTTCTCCACCATTCTCCTACTCTGCTCCACAGACCCAAGAGCTTCAGTGCCATATTCTGGGTCCTTGCTCCTTGGTCATAATTTCCTCACATCACCCAAGCCCTGCTCAAGATGGAAGCAATAATTTACTCATAGACTTTTCTTTGGCCTTCCCTGCTCTTAAATTAGAGTGATTCACAGATGTTAATTATCTTATTTCCATAATGAACCTGTGGAAGGAAGGTGTATCATTAACTCCGCATTACAGCTGGTGAGCTGAGACACAGAGCTGCAAGTTAGTAGATTAATATCTGCTAATTTTGCATACCTAAGCTGTAACACTCAAGGCTAGCTTTCCTTTCACTCTGTGGGACCTGACATTGCGGAATCCATGATGCTTTATTCACATCCCCTTGGACTTTAACATACAGATCCTGGAAAAGGGAAACTTCACACCAGGTCTCCTGCAGTTGTCCCCAAAGTTGCCAACACTAGGTCCATCATACAGACCATGTCCTGTTTGAGGGAGCACAGAGCCAAGACCAGCATTGGGCTATCATGGCCAACCATTCTAGAAATCAAGAGCATTAGGAGGGTTTTGATGGCTCTTTCCTGATACCAGACAAATAGTTGGCTCTGTCTCTCAAGTAGCCAGAATACTGATTCAAGTTTGAGGCAGACCAGGAAAAAAGAGGGGAAGGTTACCTGCTTAATCTCTACTTAACTCCTACAGGCTGTGCTATTTAAAATGTGTAGCTCAGTTTGGTTGAATGCTTACCAAAATGGCACAAGTCACCTCCCTGCATCTTCTTGCAAAATGTCAAATCCTCAAATGAAAACATGGGAACACCATAATATAGGGAAAAAAAAAAATAAATAAATAAATAAAGGAGAGCCTGGATATGTATCCCACAGGCAAAACAACCATTAAAAAGCCTAGGATAAATTTACCCTAGTTTATGTTCAGGAGATAACTTCCCCAGCAGTGCTTGCAGTCTCTGCCTCCACTACCTACTATCTTTGCCTGACTCTCTGCTGCCCCTTCCCAGCCTGGCTCTCCCAAGGCAAGACTTACATTGCCACCCACACGACCCAACCTGACACCAATTTCTCACCCTGACTGTTTTATCTGGGGTAAGATAGCACAGCAAACCAAATTCTGGGGAGTCACTAATCCAGAACCTTCAATCCAAGTTACAACTCTCCTATATATATTTGCAGTTCTATATATTTTGTACTTTTTACTGTCTGTATCTCCTGTAGGTCTGCCACAGCTTTTTGACTGGTTAATGGCTTTATCCCCAAGCTGAGCACACGATCTCCAGTCATTAGTGAGCTGCATTTGGATGTGGTATATCATCCTCTTTGCAATGCCAGGAGTGTCTTGCACAAGCCTCCCTCACTCTTTTGATGGACTGTAGACAGCTTGCTCATTAGTTTAGTATCTAATTGCATATCAGTCACACTCTCAAGCTCCTCATTACTTCACTTACACAGCTACAGTAATTAGATTTCACATTTCTTTACACTCTCATGGCATTGTTTTAGCCTACTGAGGAGGCACTCATATATAATACACATATATTATAAATTATCTCCTGTAATTATCATATTCATTATAATATATAACACATGCATATACATACATAATGTTGCTGAGGCAAACTCAAACCTCTTCAGTTCTAAATGTTCAGGATGCTCCAAGAGCATCTCCAACTGCTTGTTTGTTAGTTTTAACTTCGGCGAGGCTTCACCCATCTGTGACCCTTCGCTTACAAACCGTGCCTGACTGCATCATTTCCTACTTTTCCCCCACCACCATGTACCTCTCTGGAAAAACAAAGCCTTCAGATCTGCTCACTGCAGAGATGCAAATTCTTTTAGGCAGAAAAACAAATTTGATGTTTAGTACAGCAGCAAACAGAAAAGTCGCTTAAGCCGCCAGCCCTTATCTTTTGGGATAACATAGATTTTATGCCTCTTTTTTAGTCTAATTTGATGCATTTCTTTAGCACCTACTTTCTAAGCCTCCAGCTTTTATGTGAGATCATTCCATACATTTATTATGGCACTTAAGAAGTGATAACAATTTATTTAACTTTTCAGAACAGAATTCTGCAGACTTTGGGGGTAGATGATATTTTTTTCCTGGGGATGATGCGTGCAATACGTGCTGGTGTCTGTATTTCCAGATGCAAAAACCACAGACACAGGGTAGCAATGTGCACCTCTTTTTAAAGTGAGTTAAATAAGTGAAGGCACCAAATGGCTAAACTCAAAAAGACAAACAGATAATTCCCTAAAATTGTAAAAGGGCTATATCTTCATAGAATATGTCTGGAGAAGTAAACTAAGCAGAGCCAGAGTATGGAGCATTTCATTCAGTGTTGTAGATGTAGCCATAGAGACTGCAGTGGTTTCCAAATTGCTTCCTTGTCCTGCTGCAATGCACATGCACAGGTGCAGGAGGGACGGGTGACATTTGGGGACTGACTAACTCCTAAAGATGGGCAAACATGCCCTTCAGGGCTGTGGTGCACATGCATCCTTCAGCCGTGGAAACAGCTCTAGTCCTCGCCACTCTGTCACCAGCTCTTGTCCCAGGTCACAGCACCCCAGGCCAACATTCTGCCTCCTCAGCCAGACCCCTTCAGTGAGGCGTATGCAGAGAATGAGCAAATGCCATGCATGAAAGATGAACAGTGAGTACAGGAACGGTTCATAGGTCTGGAGGTGCTGCAGAGGTCAAAGAATGGCAAATATGGTAAAAAAAAAATTATCTACCAGTAACCTCAAAAAGCAGTCTGATCTAATCCTGAGCAACACCCCAAACTATTGAAATGCAACAGAATGCAGTAGCAGAAAACCTTAAAGCAAAAATCCTGGATGAAATGCTCAAGAGCACCAAAATGATTTAAGAATCAGATTTGCCAAGCTTCTGAAAAGTTTACTTCTCTTCAGCTCAGTAGGAATAGCTGAAGTCTTTCCATCTCTCTTGTAATGGGATGTGTTTGCTCTCCATCCTCCTCTGTACAGCTTTGTGCTGTTTTCCTGCCCTGCTCTGCCTGGAGCTGGCTACATGTCAGGCAGCAACACCCTGGCAGACATCAAAGATAAAATCCATCACCCAACACATTAAGGGTGGGGGCAGAGAGGGACATTTAACACTGAGCCCTCCTGCACATTGGAAAGGTAGATGATCCCAAAACCAGGATGAAGGAGAGCAGCCTGATGGAGCTCACCACCACTCCCCCCACATCCGTCAGCTGTGGGGTGCTTCTCACTATGCCAAAATAAAACCTGGTGCTGGGCAGACTCCCAGCCCTGGAAGCAGCCGGCTGAGGGAGGATGCTCGCAGAGTGTGCTCCTGCCCTGGCAGGCGGCCAAGTGCGGCAGCCGCCTGCATCTGAGCCCTTGCCCTGCTCTCACAGCCTCTTCAACAGAAGTGACACGAGGCACACTCTTGCTCACAGTCTGCTGCCGCTCAGGAGCTTGGGAGAAGAAGAGACTTAGTCCTTCACAGCTGGGGGCTCTGACTTTGCAAGCTGAGGCACGATTAAGATGGAGGACAAGGGGGGAAGCAGGGGGGAGAAGGAGAGAGAGATGGAAGAAGGGACTCATGGCACACATCTGAGTCCCTGATTCTCTGTTGTGTTCTTCCCCCGTGCTGCCTCTCACTGTAATCCTCTGGGAAACAACTGGGAGCAGATCAGGGCTAGAACCTGCAGGCCCCCTCAGCCTTGGAATCAGAAGCTGTGGCACTGTGCCCAAGCCTATTAACCCCGCTGCGATATTGGGCTAATTAGCTCCAGCATGGCATCATGCTAATGCAACTTCTCAGTTTCCAGGACCTTAACGAGGATTGCTTCCCAATGTCCCCTCCTATGCCACAGATGTATCAGTGGAGGGAGTGAGAAATCACATGTGCAGGGTGATATTGAAAACATATAGACAGCAGAGAAATGGGAAGGCTATGTTTATGGGCATAGTAAAAATATATTGGCATGTACGTAACTATCTTGTGCTTGTATAAGGATATGATCTTACTGGGAAGGACTTCCAAAACTGTAGGAAGGTGGCAGAGCCCAAAGAGCTGGGCCATACTTGTTTAGTGTGACACTGGGTGGGTGACACTGGCTGGGCAGGGGCAGTAGAAGGACATGCAGAAAGGGACTTTGCACACCAAATAGCCAGGGAGCTGTTTCTCAGAGAAATCAGTGGAGCCCATCACAACCACCACACATGAGTATTCACAGAGGACTGTACATCTTTCTGGGAGCTAAGAGGTGTATTTCTTCCACCCATTCATCATTTGTAAGAGTCTAAAATTCCAAACAGTCCTTCAAGGAGGAGAGTGTGAACGACACCCAGGAGAAAACAGGGAGCTGCTGGAGGAAAGCCAAATATATCAGCGCGGACACCTTCAAAGTGCTATGAAAGACATCCCAGCCAGGCATGTAGCAGCAGCCATGGAGCAGGAGCACCAATTCACAACACCCAGGGAGAGAAGCTGTGCAACTCCCCTCTTTAACATCCCAGTGATCTGATCAGACCTCAAGCTATGGAGAAGGTAAGCCATTCTTCTAAAGGTCCAGACTGGGGACAGACATTAATAACTACTCTGCTACCTGCACTCCCTAAAACCAAAGGCAGCAAGGCAAAATAGCCAGAAGGGACATGCATAAAAAGGTAGTTACTTCTAAGGGCATCTCTGATCTCCTAACAGTCCTCGTAGAGGGGAAAGAGCAGGACTTGGGCTGTCATCTGTCCAATGCACCCACAATGCATGAGGGGTTGAAACCGAAAGTCAAGCTAAAATATGTCCAACTTCCACATTCAATGACAATTGGATACCTTAATATCCCAGACCTTGGTGGGATATTGGTGAGCCTTCCTCCAGATGAGAGAGTTGAGAATTGAACATGAGAACCTGCCTCCTGGTTTAACAGCTTAAAAGCCTCATTTATCTCTTCTGGGGCAGAATACATAGAGGGTACACAGAGCTGGAAATGGGGTGGGCAGTGGGAGGGTGGGTGGAAGAGCAGGAAATGCAAGGGACACCAAGAAGTAAGGTTATGTGGGAACAAAAGCTGGGTTCGGAGGCAAAGCCTCATATCCAGATATCTTGCCAGCAAGACAGACCAGGAAACATCCCCAAAAAACCTGCAGTAGACCCTGGCTGAGGACAACATGGGGAGACCTTTAGGAATGCACTGCCCCAAGGATACCTCCAGGCAGCTCGCACGAGGCCCACACTGTGTGGGGAATGCAGAAAACAGGTCTTTTGTTTCGTGCCCCTTTGTTTTAACCTCTTGTATCAAAGACCCCAGCTGCTACTCCGGGAGAGGCTAGAAATTAATCCAATTAAAAAATAAATTCCCTGCGGAATCAAAACTGCTTGCCGGGTAGGGGGTACGGGCACGCAATTTCTTTCTTCTGCAAAACAAACTCCTTCTTCTAACCCACATTTCACAGAGGGGAGATGCAGGCAGGGTAGCATTTGAAGCAAATAAACAAATGATCAGAATGATTTATAGCCCTGGTACCATGCCACAGCTCACGGGAAGGTTTGCAGCCGTGTCTTCTATAGCCAGCATGGCCGGAGACAGAAGCACAATGCTGCATGCTACCCTCCAACACAAACAGCCAGAGAGCAACAAAACCCTTCCCCGCTTCGTTCCACTCCTTTGTTTTCCGGGGGTTTTGGTCAGCCCGGGCTTGTGGAGTTTGACAGGTTAACCCACACTTCCTTAGTTTCAGCAGAAATGATTAAACAGGGGGGATTGTTTAGACCCTGAAGCAGAAGGAATTCCTTTGTTTTTGTAGATCACTCCAAGGCAGCCAAGCTGTGAGGATGCCCAAGAAGAAAGAGGCAGGGCCTGAGCATGGAGATGAGCTTCCAGGGAGGGAGGGCCATGCCACCACTCTGCAGGCTAAGAGACAAGGGGTGGGGATACATGTTGCACCTCAACTTCATGACTGGAGAGAGTGTCAAACAGATGCTCTGGTATGTGGGTGAGCAGGACCAGCTGGAGATCATGCCCAGGTAGTCTGGCTTCTCCTGAGAGGCAGGTATACCACCCTAGGGGTTGTGCTACAAGGGGTCCCACCCCACCACCCCCAGGGTGTGCACTATACATTCTGTGTTGAGAGTGCCAGAGAGGGGCACTTTCAATAGCCAAGGCTTGGTACCCTTAAGATCTCCTGGGAACAGGGAAGCACATATATTGTGCAACAGGAAAGCACACTGCCCCATGCTTGCATGAAGCTGCACTCTCTTCCTCAAGGTATGTGTGGTCCTGAGATACTAGATGGGAGTTCAATGGGAGCCTTGCCTTCTCTCACACCTCTAAAACATAAGACCTTCAAGCTTACCTCCATGAACAGAGATCCCTGGGCAGGATCCCAGGCACCTGCTGCGAGGAGGGAAGCCTTCCCAGTGTTGCACTGGGAACACTTGACACCTTGAGACCTATGTGAACCTACTGTGCTGTAAGTGATGGGGAAAAGCAGTTAAGTGTCATCATTCAGCTGGAGGAGTGAAGAACAGGATGAGATCCCAGGGTTTTGCCATCCCTTTTAAGGCAATAACTACCTGGGGAGAGGGAAAAGCACCCACAAACTTTATTTCCAAGATCTGAATTGGGGGAAGAAAGAAGTAAGTTTAAAGCTGAAAAAGAGAAACCTGGAGCGATTTGCTGGCGATCACTTACTTGACTGATAATGGCAACAGGCTGGTGGTCTAGGAGTGCTCCCCCTCCTTGGGAGAAACACATTACCCAAGATCCCAGGTTCACAGAGGTGCATGGGGAAGCCTTGCTTTTTCCTTTGCCTGGCACCCATCTCTCAGAGCAGCTTTGATTTCTGTGTCTAAAGAGGTACAGAAAGGAGCTTGGCAGCAGAGATCAGACCTCTGGACACCGCAAAACATCTCCTTCTTTGCACGCTCTGAGTCTCCACAACAACACTAAGTGCAAGAGAGCTGGTAAATTATTAAAACAACCTTGCAACAGCTCCAGAGAAACCACCAGTGCCTCAGATTCAAAGGAAAGGCTGTGGTGTGAGAATCCCCATTAGTAACAATACGCACAGTTTGCAAGAACATATGTCCCCACATGGAGCAATCAACCAATCTGGGCTGTTTAACCACAATATTTCAAAGAAGTGCTTTTAATGCAGCTGATCCGTATGTTTATTTTGAGCTGTAAAACAGGATTCTTCACTAGCCTTTCAGAACATTTCTGTGGTGAGCTCTATTGGGGAGAAGGCAGAGAGACTGATACATTGGGGTTTTTTTTAAATCAAAGTCACGACAGTGGGAAAAGAATAACCCAAGCAGGCAGAAAGTGCATTTGAACTCTAAAACAAAACACACACACAAAGAAAAAAATAAATAAATAAAAGCATGAGGAGCAAGATCCTGCTGTGTCCCTCATAAAAATGGGTTTGGATAGAAAGCATGTGAGAGCGGGACTGGGTAGATAGGAAAGGGAAGGATTTCCAAGCCTCCCCTTCTGATTCAGATACTTGAGCACACATTGAAAATACGGCCCTTTTCACCCTTTTCTCCAGCGAAGTGCGTGGGAGGTGAACACAGGTCCTGGTTTATCGATTGATTGGCTTTTTTTAAAGAATAAGAGCTCCTCGTGGAATAGCCATGCCTTTGCTGGGAGGGGGAGGTGGGGGGAAAGGTCTGGTCTCCTTCCCTGCTCGATCTAATCCTAATTAAAAATAAATTACATGCCGTATGGAACTTGAAATGGCAAAGATAATCCTGTTACACACGAGGGGCCGCGCCGCTGCCCACTGCCCGCTCCCGACCAGCGGCCCCGTTCCCAGGCAGCCCGGTCCCAGTCTCTACACCTCGGACCTCTGCCCGGCGCGGACCCCGGCCCGGCTCTGGGCGGCCCGGCCCGAAAGCTCCCCGCCCCGCCGGGCGGCCGCCTGCGGAGCTCCCGCGGGCAGGAGAAAAGAGCCCCACGGAGGTTTGTTCGTATGGAAACCGCGCGTTCGGGGAGCTTTTGTTGGCGGCGGAGCGTGCCCCCTCCCCGCGCCCCCGCAGCCGGGGCCGAGGCGCGATTTAAATCCCATTTCCATAAGCCGGCGCTGCGGGCAGCCCGCCGCCCCCCGCTCGCGTGCCGCCCCGCGCAGCGCCCCGCGCACCCCCGCACGCAGCCCGGGATGCATGGAGAGCCGGGATGCGACAGCGCTCCTGTGCCGAGCCGAGCGCCTTTATCCCGGGTTGTCAAAGGAAACCGGCGCGGGGCTGGACCGGACCGCATTCTGTTTGTCACCCTCTTGCTTTAAAATGCGTCTCTTGGGTTCNAGGAGTGGAGAGGAGAGGAGAGGAGAGGAGAGGAATGAGGTTTCCCGGAGAAGCAGTTGTCCCTCAGGACCCCCATCTTCCTCCTCATCAGGTCTTCTCCCTGCGGGCCAAGGCCGGCAGCCACCCTCCCCATGGCTGCTGAGGCACTGCGGGGCCGGGAGGCTGCAGCGGGCTCCGCGCAGGGCCTCGGTGCCTTGCGGGGCAGATGGTTTCGTTCCCCCCGGTTCGTGCCAGGTTTCAGCCTCATGCTGTTATTTTGTTCTTCTGGAACGAGACTGGTGTTGCTTCCCAGAGAGGCCCTATTAGGACAAAAAGAAAATCCTGTGAATAGGCGTAACAGGGCACCAGGAGGGATAGGTCTTAAATGTATTTTAATATGAGCAGGGCATTGTGTGTAATTCAGCGCTCATCATCGTTTAGTCAAAGAGTTATGGCAGTGATTGGGAATGAATAGAGGGACATAATGGATACATGTGGCGTTTGCTCATTATATTCAACTTAGTCCAACTCCTCTGTGGAAACTGTTCAACTTTCTCTCCCTTTAGCCTGTCATAGTGAAATAATACAGACATTGGTTCCTCGAATGGGATAGCCTGCCATGCTATTATATTTCTACAGCTAACGAGGGCTTCATAAGCCTTTGATACTGCCTGATCTTTGAAACCTTTCCAAATCTCCTCAAGCTTATGCTAAATCCTATTTGGAACTTTTTTTTTCTTTTTTTTTCCTCCTCGCCTGCTAGTGCCCCAGGCTTAAGAAACCCGGGCGGTGACATGCATACTAAAGCATGCGGGGACACCTCCTGAAAGGCGACTTACGGCGCTGATCACAGGCTCTCACGCGAGTGACACACCACTCCGGGCGCAGCTGAATGCCGCCCCCGCCGCTCCCCCGCACCCCGCTAATGCGTGCCCGCCCCGCGCCCCCGCCCGCGCGGCACGCCGCGACACGGCGCGACATGCCGCGACACGGCGCGACATGCTACGGCACGGCACGCCACGGCATGCCACGACACGGCACCTGCCCCGACTTGTTGGCAGGATTAACAAACCCCACCGCGCGCTGCACTCCGTGATCCCCGCGCCAGCTCCGCTGCCGCGCCTCCGGAGAGAGGGAAGAGACGGGAGCGGGAGGAGAGGAGGGAGAAAAAATAAATAAATAAATGGTGGAAAAGAAATAGCGACCGTGCGGGGGAAGGGGGGAAAAAAAGGAAAAAAGAAAAGAAAACCCCCAGACCCCGCAGAGTTAAAGAAAACAAAGGCGAGCGCCCCGCGACCCCGCTCCCGGCCCGGCCCGGGGAGCGCCGGGGGCCGCCCGCCGCCCGCGCTGCGCCGCCTCCCATTGGCTCCGCCGCCTGCTCATTTGCATAGCGCCGTCTATGAAAGGCGGCGCGGCGGCGCGGGGGGCGCAGAAGGCAGAGGAGCCATTCCGGTGTTTCCCTCCCGACCCCGCGCACATCCCGTCCGCACCGCGCTGTCGGGCTGAGCCCCGCGCCGCTGCCATGAGCCCCCTGCGGCTGCTGGCCGCCGCCTGCCTGCTGGCCCTGTCCCGCTGCAAGACCGTGAGGTATCGCACCGACGAGGAGGGCGCGCCGGGCACGGTGATCGGTACTCTGGCCGACGAGATGCCGGTGAAGGCGCCGGGGGAGATGAGCTTTCGACTGATGCGGCAGTTCAGCAACAGTTCGCTGGTGCGGGTGCGGGAGGAGGACGGGCAGCTGAGCATCGGTGAAGCGGGGCTGGACCGGGAGCGGCTGTGCGGCCAAGCCCCACAGTGTGTCCTGGCCTTCGACGTGGTGAGCTGCTGGCGGGAGCGCTACCGCCTGGTGCACGTGGAGCTGGAGGTGCGTGACATCAATGACAATGCACCGCGCTTCCCCCATGCCCAGATGGCGCTGGAGGTGTCGGAGAGTGCTGCACCCGGCACTCGCCTCCCGCTGGAGGTGGCTGTGGATGAGGACGTGGGCTCCAACTCTATCCAGAGCTTCCAGGTCTCCCTCAACAGCCACTTCGGTGTGGAGGCACAGACACGGGCTGATGGGGCACGCTGTGCCGACCTGGTGCTGCTCCAGGAACTGGACCGTGAGCGCCAGCCCTCCTACACCCTGGAGCTGGTGGCCAAGGATGGTGGCAGTCCAGCACGCTCAGGCACAGCCACCGTGCACGTCCGCGTTCTCGACGCCAATGACAACAGCCCAACCTTTGCCCAAAGCTCGGTCACGGTGGAGTTGCCCGAGGATGCACCGCCCGGCTCCCTGCTGCTCGATCTGGATGCTGCTGACCCTGATGAGGGCCCCAATGGTGAGGTGGTCTATGCCTTCAGCAGCCAGGTGCCCCCTGAGGCACGGCGGCTCTTCCGCCTCGACCCGCGCTCGGGCCACCTCACATTGGAGGCTGCCGTGGACTACGAGCGCACCCGCACCTACGAGCTGGACGTGCGTGCCCAGGACCGCGGGGCCAGCCCCCGTGCTGCCACCTGCACCGTCGTCGTGCGCCTCACCGACGTCAACGACAACGCTCCGCGCATCAGCATCAGTGCCCTCCGTGGCGCTGCCAGTGCTGCTGGCGTGGCCTACGTCAGCGAGGCGGCAGCCACTGAGAGCTTCGTGGCCCTCGTCAGTGCCACGGACCGCGACTCGGGCGCCAACGGGCAGGTGCGCTGCAGCCTCCGTGGCCACGACCACTTCGCCCTGCAGCGAGCCTACGAGGACAGCTACATGATTGTCACCACGGCGGCACTGGACCGCGAGCGCATCCCTGAGTACAACCTCACCGTGGTGGCTGAGGACCTGGGCTCGCCGCCCTTCAAGACCGTCCGCCAGTACACAGTGCGGGTGAGCGATGAGAATGACAACGCGCCGCTCTTCGCCAAGCCCCTCTATGAGGTGGCTGTACCAGAGAACAACCCCCCGGGCGCCTATATCACCACCGTGGTGGCTCGTGACCCTGATCTTGGCCACAATGGTAAGGTCACCTACCGGCTCCTGGAGACGCAGGTCATGGGGGCCCCCATCTCCACCTATGTGTCGGTGGACCCCGCCACTGGGGCCATCTATGCCCTCAGGACATTCAACTATGAGATCCTCAAGCAGCTGGACCTGAGGATCCAGGCCACTGATGGTGGCTCCCCGCAGCTCTCCAGCAGCACTGTTGTCAAAGTGAGAATGGTGGACCAGAACGACAACCCTCCTGTTATCATCCACCCAGTGCTCACCAATGGGACTGTGGAAATCGGTGTGTCCAGCAAGACCTCCCGTGACTCCCTGGTGGCCCAAATCAAAGCTCGAGATGCAGATGATGGGGCCAATGCTGAGCTCACCTTTGCTTTCCTAGAAGAGTCCCAGCAGGACCTCTTCACCATCAACCCAAGTACCGGGGACATTGTGCTGAGGGGTGACCTCTCTGAAGAGCTGGGACAGCTATTCAAGGTCATCCTCACTGTGACAGACAATGGCAGACCTCCCCTGGCCACAACTGCCACAGTCAACTTCCTGGTGACCGCCACTGCTCCGTCCAGTATCCAAGACATAGCCAAGCCCAGCTCCTGGGAAGGAAAGGCTTTGCAGTGGGACATCCCTCTGATCGTGATCATTGTCCTGGCAGGCAGCTGCACCCTCCTCCTGGTGGCTATAATCACCATCGCCACCACCTGCAACAGGCGCAAGAAGGGGAACATCAAAAACAACACTGCCTTGAAGGACCAAATCGACATCTCCCACCTGGAGAAGGGCCATCAGGAGGAGGGCAGCCAGAGGGGGAACATGTTTGAAGTACGAACCTTTCCCAGCAAAACCTCTTTCACCAGTCCCGACCCCTCTCCAGCAGCTGAAGAGATCTCCACCACTGAGAGCGGCAGTGACAGCGCTTGCCTCTACGAGGGTCAGAAGAGGCTGAGGGGACAGAGTGGGGAGGTAAGGTCCCACCGCAGGGAAGTGGGGCAAAGGGTTGGGGGGTGTCTTGGAGGATGTGAATTAGCTGCAGAGGTGTAGTTAATGTTGGTTTTCGCCACTTCCCTCCCTGATGTCTCCTTTGATTTTCCTCCCCACCAGCAGGGTTTTGCTGCCACTCCGAGCTACAATAAGGAGCCTGCTCCCCCTGTGGCCATTTGGAAGGGACACTCCTTTAACACCATCTCCGGCCGGGAGGCAGAGAAGTTCAGTGGCAAAGACAGCGGCAAAGGCGACAGTGATTTTAACGACAGCGACTCAGATATCAGTGGAGATGCCCTGAAGAAAGATCTCATCACACACATGCAGAACGGTAAGGTCTCTGCCCCTGCTTCCCACTGGACCTCAGACAGAAAGACAGGTGGATGGGGAGGTGGATGAAGGGACCCATCCATGGGGCACAGTGATCAGGCAGGGCAGCTGGAAGGGGAAGCCAGACACTGCATGGCTCAAACTGCCCATCTCCTTGTAGCAGGCTGCTAGGTGTTGGTTCCTCTCTGCACTGAGAGCCCAGCAAAAATTAACGTTTGCCAGAAGTGCTGTAGGATTGGATTTTTTTCCCAAAAAAGGTTCCCTTAAAGCTAGAATTGCAAGGAGTGTCCCTAACAAAACAACATTACCTAACCAAGCACGGGTTTTTGTTGTGCTGTAAAGCATCGCCTCCCCACTCCTACCGTCAGTGCAGTGAATCACCCTGTGACTGGTAACTCTAAGGATTGTGAACAGTGTGGATTTATTCCTGCAGTAATGACAGGTTTCTCCTCCCCTATCTCTCTCTAGGTCTGTGGGCATGCACAGCTGAATGCAAGATCCTGGGGCACTCCGACCGCTGCTGGAGCCCCTCCTGTGGCCGAGCCAACCCTCACCCCTCTCCATATCCTTCAGCACCCCTCTCCACCTTCTGCAAGAGCACATCCTTGCCCAGGGATCCCCTTCGCAGGGACAACTTTTATCAAGCCCAGCTGCCCAAAACAGTCGGGCTTCAGAGCGTCTATGAGAAGGTGCTGCACAGGGACTTTGACCGGACGATCACGCTCCTCTCCCCGCCTCGCCCTGCACGGCTCCCCGACCTTCAGGAGATCGGGGTGCCCTTGTTCCCAGCCCCCTCGACTAGATACCTGGGCCCCCAGACTGAGACAACTGAGAAAGCGTAGCCCAGAGTGCTCCCCCTCGAGTGCACCCCTCCCTGCGCACACAACTAGGTCACTCCCGAGAGCCTTTAAGTTATTGACCAGATCCAGTGTCGTATGTGTAAATATGCAAGATGTGCCTTAAAAATGAAGTCGTTTGGGAAAGATTTCCAATCAGATCAGTACTGTTTGATATTTGCAAACAAGAAAAAATTGTTTGTAGTTAATGTAATTTTTATGAAATGTGCAGTATTTAAATTTCTTGTCATGTTTTCTACATTGGGGTTTTTTCTTTTGCTTTTGGTTTACCCATGGCCTGCCATTTTTTGTAGTGTTTTTAACCTGTACATTGTGTAATGTAATGTTTGTACATAATGAAAATTTGTTATATTTTTATATAATAAATACTTAAAAATGGGAATTCTTGCCAAAGGAGCTGTCTGAAAGACACAGTAATAACAATTAATAATAATAATATCCTGAATATGTAGAATCTTGTAAGGGAAATTCCTCTTTCACAGTGTAATAATAATCTAAGCAATCCAGTGTACTGAGAAGTTTGCCTTGCCAAATGTGACTTGTATTTCTTGAGTCTGTGGTCAACTTAAGTGTTATTTAATTGCCTTTGGTTCCTGTAATCTGTATCACTGATAAACACTAATAAAGGCTTTGTGATGTTCAGAGGGTTCTGTTCATGGATTTCATGCTTCAGAGCATAGAGGTCTTCACAGGTCAACAAAAGTATTTTGTGCTGGGAACTGCAGTGGGAAGGAGCTACTTTTAGTCTTGCCCATCATTGGTCTCTGGCAACACCTCTGGAGGTTTAGCTCTAAAGCTTTTAATGCTGCACGGGAGGGAGGCTTGGGCGACAGAGCCAGCCTTTGCTTGTCACTGCCTGGTCCAGCTTGATCCTTTACAGGTGGGGAGTGGTGTAACTTTAGTGAAGCAAGTGAAGCTCTGTTCATCAGTGGAAACGTTCATGCTGTGCCAGTGTCTTTGCAGCGGCAGCCACCCGAGCACTTTGCTTTCTGTTCTGGCTGAGACATTGAGTCAGGCTCTATGGGTCTGTGCTCAAATGTTTACATCTCGTTAAAGCAGCCTTACTAAAGGACAGTAGCTTGTGTTTGTGTACATATATGTATACATCAAGGGAAAGGTGCATAAAACAGGAATCAAAAATGTTGATTATATTGATATTTTGTATGGTACATATTTTCTCACTGAAATTACTGTCCTGGAAAAAAAAAATCATATAGAGCTTTGAAATTCCTTCCTATGGGGGTTTCAAGGTAAAAGCAGATCTCAAATCCTTCTGCTGAAATCAGGTATAGAAAAGCATTTAATGGAACAAAATGAAGCATGAAGGTTTCTTCCTGTGTTCAAAAAAATGCTTACACCAGAAGTAACACTTGTACTGGAGTTTTAATATTTGATTGAAGTTTTCCAAAAGGGAGAACTGCTCCTTATGTGGACTACATAATTTCACATACAAATCAATAACCCAAAAATCTGTACAAGGCAAGGCTTTGGGGTTTTATCATGAGTTCTTTAACTATTTATCTCATTGGTATGATACATATCTATAAAATATCGCTCACCAAGGAAATATAAAACTTTCTTAGATATAAACAAGGCTCTATTTGGCTTTTTGTCTCAAAATGTAAGCCAAACACATTATCTCACCTGTATGTCCCTTAACAAACAAAAATCCCCTTCCTCCCCCAACTTCCAGCTTTCTCAAGCCGCTGTAGCAAGAGTGGCAGAACCCAATCAAGTTTTTATGCACATGGGGTCTGAGTTTTAACTGGGGCTTCGTAAATGCCACAGTGTAAAGATTTGTGGTGGGCAAAGAGTTTCAGAGATTGTACTTGAAGGGAATTTAAATGAGGCTGATGCAAGACTCAGTTGGGAAGCTACACTTGTGATACATCTCCTATGGTCAGGAAAAGAGGTGAGCATTTCTGGTGATTCCTCCAAAGTCTGGTAGTAAAAGTCATGATGCATCTAATGAATTTAGAGGGTCATCTTGGTTAAATTTAGAGCTGAAGTTGTGGCTGAAGGACGGGTGCTGAGAAAGAAAGCTGGTAGCCTCCCTTCTGGCTAATCACCAGTGATGCAGAGCAGCAACGCCTGCATGGGAAGTAATTAGTCATAACTGAACTCAGGGAGGGAAAGACTCTCTGTCAAAAAAAGCAGGGCTGTCTCTGTCTGACAGCAGGCTGTCAAGATAAGGTGGTTCTTCCTCATCTAGTTCAAAAGCCTGGGTTACATACCCCAGCACCTTCACAGCAGGTTCCTAGACTCCCCTGGCAGGGCCAACAGGAGGTAGTCACAGATGAAGAACAATTCATTGCACTGGGTTTTGGCATCAAATTTGTGCTGTTTCCTGCAATAGAGATTGTGCCCTTCTGTAAGTGGATTGATGCTCCTCACTGCCTGATCAGGAGTTTGGGCCAACCCAGTGCAAGGCAACCATGAAATGGTAGGAAACTAAAGTCATTTGTTCCTGTTCCCATAACAGCTTTCAGCAGCAAGCAGCTACAGTCTCATTGGGGTTTGAGATCTGTCTGTTCTGGCATCCCACCTGATGTAAAATGTGGGATTTTAGTATTAAATACCACTTGGTATTTAAATCTGAGCCCATCATTTCACAGGGATGCTCTGGTTAGTGGAAAGGTACAGACTTAGTTCTGAGGGCTTCTCATCTTGGCCTGGCCAGGCAACAGGGACTGTTCAGGTGCATCACTGAAGCTCCTGATCTCCCTTTTTCTTGTAAGGCAAGGGGCAGCAGTCTAGACTCCTGTAACTTTTACATGCCTAAAATTAGATGGGGGAAGTATACAAGCTCCATCAGATAAGAGCACACACCACCACCCAAAGCACAGCTGAGTGCTTGGGGAGCCCAAGGCTTAGCTCCTGGGCTAAGTCCCTGGGATCAAACATTTGCTTGATTGATGCTATTTCACTATATATGTCCTAGTTTTTTCCTTTAGTTTTTGATTATCATGAGATTTTTGCTAACATACCTCAGAAATTAATGCAGCAGTCCTATCAGTTAAATTCCATTTATTTGCCAAGCATGGTGTGACATCAGCCCTGTGTCGCATGGTGAGACTGTATGACCACAGAACCTCTTGCTCACGAAGAGCTACCTTCTCCTGTCTGCCTTTCCCTGGCTCAGAGGGCAGAGGTGAGGAGGAGTGCCAAGATACAGGACTGGAGACAGCACTCCTTCACTGAGCCAGCATTAATTCCATGGCCCAAACAGGCTACAGCAGCAGGACATCACAGAAGCACTGACACTGAGCTTGAGCCTGCTCCTGAGCTTGAGCCTGCTTGAGCTTGAGCCCGCTCCTGCTGAAATCTCTGGTAGTCACCTACAGTGGACACAAGCACCCTCAACACCCTCCACAGTCATTGGGGAGGAACAGGCACTTTTAGGACATGAAACATAGAAGTGGGTAATTCCCACGGGCTCTTTTCCAGGTATACCTTCACAGCCTTTAAGGCATAGCTGCAGTATGTCTCCTGAGTGCCCCATTCATATTCTGGGACCATGGGCTTGCATCTGACACCCTGGAGACCTTAGGCAGGCCTCCAAATCTGTTTTAACTCTCCATAATTTAAATTGATTTTCCCAAAGTCAAGTCTCTTTCACCCATGACAGTAATTGGTAAGTGATCTCTCTGTATCTATGTCGACCCATGAGCTTTTTTCATCTGATTTTCCACCCCTGTTCTGCTGAGAAGAAATGAGGAGGGGGTCTGGCTGCTGACCAAGGTCTACCCACCACAAACACCAAGGAGACAAGATCCCAAGGATGCCTTCTCTGGTGCTTCAGCCAAAAAATTAGTTAAATTCCCACTGACCTTCTGTCCTGTGCCACTTGAATGCCTTCAAGGATGCTTTATGTATTGAGATGTGTGATGGAATCAAACACCACTGAGGTGCCTGGTTCTGGCTCTTGCAGTGCATGCTGTAGGAGCAGGACTGCTCCTAAAACAGGGTGGCAGCACCCATGCTTGTAAGTGGACGAGGTTGTGACCTCTGGGGTGGGGGCTTAGTCCCGTGTCTTCAACACATGCAAAACATGCGATGAAAATATGTCAGAAAATGCTGCCTTGGCCCAGACCCTGAAGGCAGAGAGACACCAGGTGGGGTTTAGCTGAAGATTCAGACAGATGTGACTTCTGTGGCCAATGTGTAGGGTCTACATGAATGACAGACATCTGCACTCCTGTGGCAGACAAGGAGAGCTGGTCAGAGGGGGTCTAGAGAGGCTGACATCTCACAGTAGGCTCCTGCATTCTCTTTTCACTGTTGCTCCCTAGTCTCCCATAACTGTGTTGACTACCTCACCATTGTACATGACAGCAGACTAGGCACCTATCCTAAACACAGGAACAGACCTTGTGGATATAGAAATTCAGATGAGTGCACTGTCACCTAAAGGGATGGTCCATCCTCTCCAGCTCCAGCTTCATTTTCCCCTGATTCCTTTGACAGCACCACCCAGTAAAAGTCATCTGCTCGTGGACAGATGTACCAAAGTAACAAAATCAGGTAGATTGCTGCACATTTAGCTTGTCCAGATGTCAAGCAAATGCTAGGAAGGGAGCAGAGAGACAAGAGGGCCCCAGGGTCTGGAAAGAAGATAGGATTGTGGTTTTGAGCAGCAGCCAACAAAGTAGATCAGCCTATATGTAACGTAAAACCTCTGGAGGTTTCTAATCGATTTCAAGGTTGATCAAGGAGAAAACATTGCCTTTTGGATAATTTGAAGGCTTAGCATTACTGGTGGTAATGCCTACTGACTCTTCAACTGTCACCTAAGCTCAAATTTAGCTTGAAGAATGTGGACTAGTAACTGAAGAGAAGCGTTACTTCCCACCACATACACCAAGTATTCCTTATTCAAATGGATGGTTAGGAGAAGCTCCCTGGAGTTGGTTTCCTCCTCAGTAGTGATACAGATCCCTCCTGAGCTGGACACACAAAGCTGATTTCACACTCTTGCCCATGATGCCCATAGAAAGGAAGCAGATGGCTGCCAAGTTGAGAAATGCAATTACTTAGCCTGGGTGTGAGAAGCCAGTGGGTTCATTCAGTTGATAATTATTAATTATTTTTGAGTGGGCATTAGAATCCTCAGGGTCACAGGCATAAGCACTCAGCCTGCAGCAGGCAAACCCCACCTGCCTGTCAGCTCCTGCTGCAGTGGATGGCTGGCTACTGTGCCTAGAGGGTACTTTTTGAGTAAGGAGGACCCACATCTGAGGTAAGGAAGCAATCCTGTGTGGTGCTATAGTCAAATGCTGCTGAAGAATGTAGAGATATTTGTGGCAACTTCATCTTTCAGATATGAAAACTGTTCCAAGTTGTGCACCTTTGCCTTAACTGACATTGGATGACCGTGCTGGAGGCCAGAAGTGGAGGTTGCCTTCTATCCATTCTCCTAAGTGGATGGACCAGTGCTGGGTGACAGGAATTACATTTATCCCTGCAGATGTCTGCTTGGCAGCCCCATTTTTGCAGCCCAACTCCCAGGACCTTTTATCACCCTGACTGCTGGCTGCAGCCCTCTGCCAGGATGATGAGTCCTGACCCTGTCAGGGTTGGCCTCTCTGTTCATGGTCATTGTACCACAGCCATGTGCTCCATCCCCTCAGGATGGGGCAGCTCACTGAAGAACAACCAGCCCAAAGGCCCCTGCAGACAAGTTCTCCTTTTTTTTCCACAGGTTCATGATCTGTGTAGAAATACTGCTTTGTGGTTAAAGCAACATAGGTTTGGAATAACTTAAATTTGGCCCTGCAAGAAGAGGGGAGTTTTGTAGGATGTCAGCAGAGGTCATGATGATAGAGAGCTCAGAGGAACAAAGGGACAAAAAGAAGAAAGGGCAACAACTTCCTCCCTTCACCTGGAAAACTCTCCTCCCATTCACAGTGAGAAGACAAAAAAAAGCAGGGAGTTTGGGAAGACAGGAGAGAGGGACCCACATGGTGGGGGACTAAGCCGTCTAGAGGCTGCAAACACACAAAGGTTTGAGAGGATGATCCCCAATTAAATAAGCAATTTCATTATGTACAGAGGCTCCTCAGCTTAATTCTTCCTCTTTTCCCATGCAAAACATGTCCACTGGACTTGGAAGAAATTCAAAAACCTTGACTTTCCAAAAGTCCTACAGCAGACGCTAAGAGCAGGTTTGGTGGACAACTAGCTAGAGAATAACATGAAGAGGCACCTCCGCAAATCAAAATCTTAACATTGCTTTTGTCTACAAATTTCCTACCTGAATCTCTGCATGTGGGGCAACAGTATACAGTGTATTTGGGGTGTGACCCCTAGGTGAGGGCATTCCATCCCCAGCTCTCTGCTGCAGCTCCTAGAAAATAATTCACCAAGGTCTCCTCCCTCCCTAGAGTTTAATTTCACTTCTGCACCCAACTTTCCTCCTCCCTCCCTCCCTTGGGGGCTAGATCACTTCAGAAACAGGATCCAGGCAGGGCCAGCAGCCTGCTGTGACCTTTGCCTGTTGGAGTAATGTACGATTACAAGAGACCCGAGGTACTTCTGAACACACAGCTTGGCAGGATGTTAATTAAAACAGAGTAACACTACCTCTACCCTCCGCAAGGCCGTAGCTGAGAAGGTTTTATGAACCCTTGGAGGTAAAGAAACATGTTCAAGGCTATGCCACATATCTGTGAGAGAGCTGGGAGTAAATCCAAGTGCATTTTGTTTACATTTCAGCATACAGCTTGACACATGCAATGAATCCAGGACAAGACCAGATGGATGCACCAGAGACCAGTGGCATGAGAAGGTAGAAAAAATTTCTTCCAGTCACTTCACTTGAAAGAGAAAGAGAGTCTTGCCTCCATCCTCTCTCACCCACACCAGCAGGAAGCCTTCACTGTCCAAATCACCTTTGTAGAAGTCCCCACGGTCCCTTGGTCCCCTGTCAGATGATAACAAAGAGGTTCAGTGTGTCGCTTCCAAATACATGGCTCCTTTGGGCCCCAGGATGGCCGGGGTACTGCTTTGTTTTACCACCCTAGCATGACCTGGGTTTTCTTAGCAGTTATTTATTTTTATTTATTTAACTGCGTTAATTGATTATCCATGTAACAACTTTAATCAATTATCTGTGGCAAACAACTTCTCTGCAACTTAATTTGCAAAGTTCTTCCCTGACCTAGCAATATCTGATTGCATCATATAAGAGCTTAACTTTGAAATGGCAACACATTTCATTAAAAATAACTAATAGCTGCAGGGTTTAAAGATGTAAATGTTAATTTTCTTAATGAGAAAAAAAAGGGCATGCAGACTCTACCTGTCTATATTCATTATACTGTGTCCACATGGGATGACTCACATTTGCAAAACTCAGGTTTAATTAACATGCTTATTTTTACAATGATATTTCTCATTATAATAAATTAAATGTTTAAACAGCCAGTGCAAACATTTTGATCCAAGACAAAAATGCTTGCACAGTGCTAGTTTAAGCATTTAATTTATTATAATCCTTTCCATAACAAATGCCTTAGAAGTTGATTTCTTCGCTGTGAAAGGCTATTAGTATTATTTCCTCTGGTAATGTTTAATCCAAGACAACCAGAAGTGTAAGGCGTGAACGGAACGGGGCTGGAAGGGATGATGCTGGATGCGATAGCGAGGGAACCTGCCCCGGCCGCAGCCGCACCGGAGCCCGCAGCGGGTGCCAGCCCCGCGCGGAGCTGCGCCCGGGCACCCGCGCTGCCACCGGCAGCCCACACGTGAGCCCATCCAAGGGCATCCGTGATCCAGAGCGCCTTTGGTACTCCAGGGCGTGTACCCCATCCACCCAGGGCCCCGCTCCGACGTGTCCCGGCTGGGTCAGGGGTGGATGCGGCTCCTGAGGCGGGACGCAGCGGCAGCGCTCCCGGGGCGCTGCCGGCGGGTCCCGCCAGGGGGCGATGCGGGCCCGGCCCCGCTGCTGGGGCCGTGTGGGGACGGCCCCCGCCCGGAAAGCCGAAAGGCAGCGGGAGGTGCTAAAATCGTAGTGTCTGGTACGACCGAGGAGCTTTCTGGTGACCGAGCTCCTTATTTCCTCGGGGTTCCCAGCCTGGTGCGGGGCAGGACGCTCAGCGGCTGCGTTACACCCACGGCAGCAGGGCCGGGCTGCAGAGGGAGCGCCGGAGCGCCTCTGCTGTGAGGGCAGCCCGGGAGAGCCGGGCGTCCTCAGCCTGAGCATGAGAAAGCTCCAGAGTGACCTTGTAGCGCCTTCTTATAGCCCTTATAGCCCTTCTAAAGGGCTACAAGAGAGCTGGGGAGGGACTTCTGTCAAGGACGTGTAGCGTCAGCACAAATGGGAATGGCTTTGAACTGAAAGAAGCTGGGTACAGATTATGTACTAGGAAGAGATGAGGGTGAGGCACTGGAACAGGTTGCCCACAGAGGTCGTAGATGCCCCATCCCATGAAGCAGGCCAGGTTGGATGGAGCTTTGAGCAGCTTGGTCTAGAGGAAGGTATTCCTTCCCATGGCAGGGGAGTTGGAACCAGATGATATTTAAAGTCCCTTTTGACCCCAACCATTTTATGGTTCTATGATTTCTAAAAAGCTTCTGGCCCAGCTCCTGTATGGCCTGGGAGGGTCCTGGGAGCAAGCTGGGTCAGGAAATATGTCCTTCTCCCCTCGGTGTAGCTTCACCAAAGGCAGTATTATTCCCCAGACAGATGCCAGCTGTCTGGGCTCTGTCAGCTCCCACTTGGGACTGGGACTGGGACATGAGGCCCTGTGAGAAGCAGGGAAAGCAGAACATGGCAGGGCAGAACAGGGACTCTCCTGGGGTGTGGGAAGGAGCAAGGGGGGTTACCCAGCCTGGCTGGGAGCAATGAGACAGCCTCCATCTGACTTTCCTAGGGTTTGTGGTCCCAGGAGACATGTCCTTCACCTCCTCAGGGAAAGTTTCCACCTCTGAGCTGGAGCAGTGTCTGCAGAAAGAAATGAGCCAGGAGGCAAATTCCTCTTGAAGTAATCCAAGAAGAGAAGTCTTGTATAAGAGCTAAAGCCAAGGCAGGGTGGTGCAATCAGGTGAGAAAAGCCCATGTGTTCAACCCCCCCAGCAGCGGGAGAAACACAAGGCAGGGAGCTGCCTGGGCTGGGGACAGGCACGCAATGACGCACCATGGGTCTCCAGTGTAAAGCCACCGGCATCCCCTGTCACCATCCCACCCTTGCACCCAGGAAAACTCCCACCCCAGCTCGGGGGCCTGGAACCAGTGTCAAATAACCATGGCTGCACAGGGTATTTCAGGGATGCTAAAAAGTTAGTCTGCAAGTCACTCCAGTTTACTTGGTAATTCAAAAGTATATAATTTGAATTCATAAATAAAACCCTTTAGGGGATCTCATTACTCTGTGAAGAGCATTAGCAAAACACAAGTTGTCAATCACTTTAGCCAGCTGACAAGCTAGAAACCAGATGATGATCCAGGCTGATCCAAATCAGCAAAGGGGAAGAAAAATCTCTCCTGGATTTACCTCCAGTGAATGACGAATGATAAATGACCAGTGATTTTTTAAAGAAATGGGCATTAAAACATTCATGGACAAATCACCAAATCTCCCGAGACCACTGAATTAAGTTTAGGGGTTACTCATTGTCTGAAAAACATCCGGCCAGAAGGTGCCCATTTATGTTCCATTGCTTGCTGCCTGACAGACCTCTGGGCTCACAAAAATTCAGCAGATTAATAAGCTGATCCCACTGCTTAACTAATTGCAAAAAGCAAAAAAGTGATTTGAGTAGCAGTGTGATGGTCGTTACAAAAATATCCACTGACTTTGGAAAATTGAGGGCACAACATTTTTACCTCAGAGGGCAGATTTATGTAGGCCACAAAGTGCCTTGGGTATTTCTTAGAGTCCTCGAGTTTATTCATGTATTATTTCCTCCAAAATTCAGTATGTTTTTCCAGCAGGCAAGAAACTGGGGCTTCTGCGTACAAGTTTCATCTGCTCAAAATGTGAAAAAATATAGATCCCCTTAGCACATTCTGCTACAGTAGAAGCAAAGTGTAAAAGAAAAATTCCAAATATGTAGATTTAAAAATAAAAACACAGAACTCTCCTCCCTAAAAGGGATTTGAAGGGAAAAAAAAATCCCTCAGCTACAGATAGGTCTAGACTTTAATTGTGGAGCTGCCTAAGAAGAATTGTTGGCCTGAGGTCATTTTAATCAGGTTGCATGTCAGCTTGCAAAATCTCCAAATTAGCTTACAGCTTGGGGAGAGAAAGATGTTTTTCTTTCCTGAAGAACGCAAACAGATTGTTGTGACATGTTCTCAGTCATCATGACAGATCAGATCCCTGCTTTGCGCTGCGAGCCGGGAAAGAAGGCAGCCTCTTCTCCAGCTCCTTCGGAGGTTTGGGCATCTCCCAGTTTGTCAGAGCTGGGGATGGAGTTTACAGAAATCCTTATGAAAGTGAGGTTTATATGCAAAGACTCTGATAAAAGAGATTGACCTTAATTGGGAAGCAAGTTTCTTTCACATTTTTTAACAACCTCCAGGCCTTCCTATCAGTCTGATGAAAGGGAACTTGTGAAAAGAAACAATCTGTATTTATGCAGCAGAAACTATCATATCCTGAGCCACGCAGAGAATGACAAGGAACCGACTCATCCTTTTAAAAAAAGGATTAATTTGCCATTTTCTTCCCGAGGTTGTAAAAAGCAAGGGTGTGGGTGGATTTCACAACAGGCTGAGTACTTTAGCTGGATTTACGGTGAGCTCTGAGCCTGTGTGAGACACTGCATTGTGGTGTGGAGTAGCTGACCTGGGGTGATGGCCCTCCCAAGGGGTCCATGGCTTATGTGTCCAATTCAGTCCCTGAGCTGTAGCACATTTGGATACTCTTTTAAATTTTTTTTATTTCTTCATGTTCGGTTTTCCATCAGCTTCAGTGGATGGTTCCAATGGGATCACAGGGGAAAGAGAAGCAGGAGGATGGGATCTGGGGAAGTAACTTGGTTTCATCTCAGAAGACTCCCAGAGGGGGAGGCAAGTGACAACTGGCTGGTAGCGGGACATGTCTCACCTGTTTGGTGGCCTCCAAATGTCCGCATCTGAGCCAGTACCCAGCAGTGTCTCATTCATAGGGGTGAAAGAAATGGGTGTCTCTGAATGGTGATTCCTCCAGCTTCTAGCTGCTACCTCCTTCTCTTAACTGGTTCAGGCACCCCATCTAGGGAAAAGGAATCTGTCCTTGATAGTGGCCGAGGGCTCAGTACTGCCTGCAGCTGAGAAGGGCTGAAGACAGAAGCCCAAGTCCTCGAGACCCTGGCATGCCACAAACAAGTGCATGCCTGGATAGAGATGGATTGGGACCACTTTCCCAAACCAGGAGAGGATGCCACGTGCAACAGGCACCCATGCATTTGCCATGAAGGCACCATCCTGAGTAGCTGACATAGAATCATAGAAACATTTAGTTTGGAAAGACTTTTAAGATCATCAAGTCCAACTCTCACCAGTACTGCCAAGTGCACCACTAAACCATGTCCCTGAGTGCCACATGTACATGNCCTGGGGTTGTTGTGACCCAAGGGCAGGACCCAGCACTTGTCCTCATTGTACTTCATACAATTGGTCTTGGCCTATCAATCCAGCCTGTCCAGATCCCTCAGCAGAGTGTAAGACATAAGACCTTCAGGCCTTTAAAACTGGATGGGAAAAGACAGTGGGGTTGTCTCTGTTGGGACAACCCCTGATGTCAGGAGAAGAGCCTGTATTTCACTGTTCCTACTCTTTCCTTAGGTGGCTTTGGAAGCCAAGAGAAGTCACACCCATATGTCTCAGGGTAGAAGCTGCCAGTTTATTTCTCCCAACAGCCTCCACATTGACAGCATAAAAATCTTCATCTTCCCTGTTGTAAGAGTTTGGGGAGTTATTTTTCTGTTTTCTGGCTCCCTGCCATTAGCCCTGGTGGGACCCAGGGCAAGGCAGCAGTGCCATGCAACCCAGATGTCAGCAAACCATTAATCCCAAGGGACAGACCCCTGGAGTGAGAATCCCGCTGTAACTTCTCCAATTAGACAGCTTACCTCCTGCTTTGCCTCTGCTCTAGCCATTTCAGACCGAACATATTTTATTGTTCAGACTCCTAGTTAAACGGCTGGGAAGCTCTGGATGTACGCACACGGAGATTACTGGTTCAATAATAGAGTCAGGCACGTTGGCTTTACATCGTTTTGCTAATAAAGCTGCAAAATAAAGCTGTTGACTCTTCTTTCATCAGCATCAGCCCCATGAGGCTCTCCCATGTCTCGCCTGGTGATTAGAGTAGAGGACTGGGAACATGGGTCTGGAGTTCAGCCCTTAATGAGCCTCCTGTTCGGTGTGTTTCACTCAGGGCTCTTGACCTGTTTGCACCTCAGCCAACTCAGCTGTAAAACTGGCTGAAGGATGGACCTCGTGGAAACCATCCACCGTGCCCCAATTGAGCCTTGAGTCCAGATTCCATGGGTAAATACAAAATAAATACCAACAAGAATTTGAATCTGCAGTGACCCAGCTCAAATGCCACGAGGATGTCAAGCCTTGCCAGTGTAAACAGTGCTCAGTCTCTGGGGTCCCCCATTACCATGTCAGAGCACATCTAAGAGCAATCCCTAATTGCAATCCCTGCAATTTGTGCTGCAGTGAAAGAAAGCAGTGCTGCAGCCTCCAGCACACACAAGGCATCGTAGTGCCAGCTCCAGTATCCAGGTACATCAGCACCTGCTGCACCGAGCAGTGCTGGGAAAACTGGGTGCCACGTGCTGTCCTAGATGGGAGAAGCAAGGTCCCCCTTACTCTCTAAATCTCTGAGCTGCTAGGCAGGTGACATCTCTTCCCTCATGGAGAAGCTGGCATGAACCATGCCAAGGACAGGAAAGCCTTAGTGCTCTCTCACACCATGTCCAGAATGTTTCCAAACTGTCCCGCAGTCAGGATGGCACCTCTGTCAGCACCCGTGGCTCAGTGCAACAGAAGGAGGTGAAAGGAGGTGCTGGCAACATCTTGTTTGCTGTGTAACACCTTCCAGGTGTGACAGTGATGCTCAAGAGAAGCCCTGTCTCACCACCTCACCTGGTCCAGTGCACACACACATCTACTCACATAAAACACAGTGATTTCTCTCAAAGTTGAGAGCAATTGAGAGCTTTTTCCCTCTTAAGTGGGAGGTTGCAGGTCAGACTTCTAGGTGGCATAGAGGAGCCAGAGCTTCCAAGCTGTCATTTAAAGGTGGGGAGCAATGAAGAGAGAGGCACCATCCCTTGGGATTTCAGCAGTGTGGAGTCAGCTTTGTACGTGCTATTTGTCACAGCAGGCTTAGCAAAACTGAGCAAGAAATTGTTTCCAGACAGAGCAAGAGCACCTGGGATCCACTTCATTTAGCCCTGTGGCAAGGCCATTTGCTCCCAAACCTGCTCTGCACCTTCTCATACAGTCCTGCACTGTGCAGCCATGTGGAGATGAGACTCCTGAACCAAAAAGCTCTTCCTTGGGCATTGACAAGAATCCCAGGTGTACTTCTCTCTTATCCCACCTTGAACCATGCAGAAAAGGCTTGGAAAAGGCTGAGGTTGAGAACTGTCTTTCAGAAACTTCTCCATACCAGGTACCTACACCTTATAACCCCCCACAAAGTGCCCTTTAATGACTGGTATGAAGAAAAGGCTGGAATGAAGCATCCTCTGGAGCTGGGAATGTGGGTATTTGCACAGCATGATGGGATCAGTGCTGGTGGCTGGGTGTGAGCACAAACCTTCAGCATACAATGGCGATCTCTGTTCTGGTGTAAGGATCCTTTTGCTGAGGATTTTCCATCCCTTGAGGAAAATATGCTAACAGGCTTTAAATAATTAAACAAATCACATTGCAGGCAAACCCAAGTTGATCTTTAAAATGCATTATCCTCAGAAGGCACTAGAAATGCTCAGTGCTTTACGCCCTCCTCAGAGCTCTTCACACATTAACTAATTCATCACACAAGGGACCACCCAGCTGCATCTCGACCACGGAGCAAATGCTGTGGCAGTCACTTCCGCCTTTAAAACTGTGTCGCCACAGCTGGAGGCCAGGTTTCTTCAGCACCAACCAACTGAGGCAGTGAGGCAACAAAGCTCTTTTCATCAGGCCAAGTTTGCACAGAGGACATTCCTCACAAAAAGCCACTTGCTGATCCCAGATGGAAGGCGGGTTTCCCTTATGGCCACAAGACACTCTGGGGCTGCATCCACCTCCTTGCAGGAAAGGGGAGTCGTGTGTGGTAAGAACCACAAGTCTGGCTTTCCATGGGCAGAGACCAGGAAATCAGCTACCTTGAGCCTCTCCTCTGGGCCACCAAGGCCGTGGATGGCAGAGAGACATTTGCAGGAGACAAGACAGGAAGGCAGAGCAGCTGCAAGGCAGTTCTGTCCACCTAGCTCGATGCTACAGAGCCATTTATCTGGCTCTCCGTGAGCTAATTCTTCTTATCCCCAAACCAGCCCCAAACCTGCCCTGATGATAGGTCCTTGCTGTCCCTGACACACCATGCAAGGACAGGTTAACAGCTTGAGGCAGCAACCAGAAGGTCTGTCAGCCACGAGAAAGCCCGGCTGGTGAGGAGCAGGGAAAGTCCATGCCCATCCCCAGCCAGTGTCCCCCTAGCCAGGTGTGCTGGGCATTGCCCTTGCACTCACAGGACCCATGTCCACAAACCGGTGGACAAAGGGACTGCCACCACCTCTCCAATCAGAAAGGTTTCCTGTGGTGGTGTTTGCCACCCTCAGCTCTCCCCCATGCCATGCATGGCCCAGAGCAGATGGGCTATAATACGTGGAGCTAAAATTATTTGACTGTTCCCCTTTTAGGATTTGGGAACACCATGGAAATGGCTGCTCGTGGTGCTGTGGGGCAAGCCCTGATAATGTGCTGGGCATCCTGAAGGCAGCTGCAGCTGTGAGCCCCAGAGCAGCCAGCTCTTCCCAGCAGCTCATAATTCCCTCTCCAAACTCACCTGGCCTCCAGGGCCACAGGCTGCCATTCCTCCCTCCACCCCTCACTCTTCCAAGCTGTCCAAGGTGAAAGGTCCACAGCTTTTTTCATGCTATTTTTCAAGCATTTGTTCCCCTCAGCAGTCCACACTGGACACACACAACAACCCTGCTGCCCCAGGCTTACCAAATAACTTCCTAGAGATAGGAGATTTGGCTCCAGCCAGGCCAAAATTGTTGTTCTTGCTAGTGCTTCATTTCATAAGGAAAGTGGAGTCATTGCAATGTCTGCTGGACCCTCCAGCAGGAACTCACCCCTTTTCTCATCCATATTCCAACCTAAGCACAGAGGTCCTTAGAGGCAATGCAGCTCTCACAGCCTTCAGTGGGGAACAGAGGCCCTGGTACACCTTGATGGATGTGTTGTAATCCCACAGTCATTTCTGAGGGCCAGCAAGCTCAAAAAAGGGTTGTGAAGACAAAAAGCCCCACAGCACTAAAATTTCTCATGGTCCTTTCACTCTCCTAGACTTAGTTTATGAAATCTGATGTGAGGGAGGGCATTTTGGAAAAAAATTATTTTTTTAAGTAAAAAGATCTAATCTGGGGGAAGAAGTATTGTGGATTGGCTAAAAAAAAAAAAGCTTGATGTAGGAGACAAAATAATAGAACAGAGAATAGGTGAATAAGGATTAAATCTGCTGGAATCAACTCCTTCAAAAGTCTCACAGAGGTGATGAGAGCAAAAAGAAAATATTTAAAGTGTTGTCAGAAGGCTGAGTAAAATACACAGTTCAAGAGATTGGATTTGTAAAAAACATTCTGGTGCTGCAGATGCCTGTGGGACAATCTCATTGGAAATATTCTCTAAAGTCAGGTCATGAAATTATTAGGAAAGCAGCCCACAGATCGGAAAAGAGAAATATAGTTGATTCATGGGTGCTTTTGGGTGAGGGGGAAAAAAAAAAAGAAAAGAAAGCTAGGCTCAGCCTTTTCCACAAAATAAAAAAAGACTTAGCAGATTTCTCATCAAAGTGTAAAGAAGCCTCTGGGAAAGAAACAGATTGATGCTACCAAGTTGTTTAAGATAATAACTACCTCCAAAGCATGAAGCTGTGGTTGGAGGTTAAGGAAGACAGTAGCCAATGAGCAATTTGCACAGAACAGCTACAAAAGAGACCACATTGTTAAAGGTAGGAATGAAAGCATGTAATGACAGCCAGTTATTTTATTTTATTTCTTTAATTCAAGGAAAACAGAAGGCACAGCCACTAGCTAAATTAAGAAGAATAAGATGAAGACATATGGATAGATGGGAGCCAGCCCTGAGGAAAAACAAATCAGCTTTTAGTGTCCTGGGGTGAGGAAGAGCAAACTGTGATGGGCCATATGTCCTCACCCTGCCACAGGAGAGAAGAGGGAGGATCGGGATGAGCAGGATCCTGCACCAAGCATGCTTAAAGCCATCCTGGGGCCAGCTCAGCTGCACTGGGTTGTCCTGCTGGAGATGTGTCCCAAGCAGGCAAACAGGGATGCTCGTCCTCTCCAGAAAGTAGCATTAGAGCATGGACCTTGCAGGGCTTTCCAGGGAGAATTCGCAGCCTACCAGGAAAAGCAATGTTTTTGGTGTTTGAAATTTCATGAGTTGCCGGTCAGAGAAGGGAGGACTGTGTCAGTGGGGGAGGAGGGGAGGAAAAGCGAGCATCCCTGGAGCAGCAGTGTCCAGGGACACCACAGAGATGAGCACCGTGATGATGACAAACATACGAGGGTTTTCATCCTTTGGCCTCACTGCCAGCAAGAATCTTTTGAGTTTCTCAAAATTCCTAGGCTGTCACAAGTTAAATAACTGGTTTTAGGAGCAGAGGCGCTGTGGGGGTGGCTTCTGTGAGAAGCTGCCAGAAGCTTCCCCAGTGTCCAACAGAGCTGATGCCAGCCAGCTCCAAGACAGATGTGCCGCTGGCCTTGTCTGAGCCCATCAGGGACAGCAGTAACACCTCTGGGGTAACAGAGTTAAGAAAGGGGAGGAAAAGCTGGCAAAACAGCAGATGGAGACAGGAGTGAGAATGTGTGAGAGAAACAGCCTTGCAGACACCAAAGTCAATGAAGGAGTGGGAGGGAGTACTCCAGGAGCAGATGGATGCCAAAAGGAGGCTGTGACCATGTGCAGCAGACTCCCGGCAGCAGCTGTGGCCCCATGGAGAAAGAAGCCCAGCTGGAGCAGGTTTGCTGGCAGGACTTGTGACCCCGTGGGGGACCCAGCCCGTTCCTGAAAAACTGCAACCCATAAAGGGACCCAGGCTGGAGCAGTTTGTGCAGAACTGCAGCCATGGGAAGTTCTCATGCTGGAGAAGCTCATGGAGGACTGTCACGGGTGGGAGGGACCCCATACTGGAGCAGGGGTAGAGTCTGAAGAGCCCTTCCCCTGAGGAGGAAGGAGCAGCAGAGCCAACACGTAATTAACTGACCACAGACCCCATTACCCCATTACCACAGACCCCTGCACCACTGCAGGAGAGAAGGGAGAGAAAACTGGGAGTAAGGTTGAGCCTGGAAAGAAGGATGGGGTGGGGGGAATATATTTTCAGGATTTAGTTTAATTTCTCATCATCCTACTTTGATTTGATTGGTACAAAATCAAACTAATCTCATCCTGTCCTTATCTTGACCCATGAGCCTTTTGTTATATTTTCTCTCCCCTGTCCAGCCAAGGAGAGGAGTGATGGAGCTTTGGCAGGCATCTGGCATCCAGCCAGGGTCAGCCCACCACAATAGCAAAGCCAATATTTTCTTTTTCTGTAGGACTTTTTCCTCCAAGGACTTTGGGTATTATTGAAGAGACATCAAGTATGGGGAACCTGAATTGGCACCATGTTATGGTGCTCTAAAGCCATGGAAAAGCAGAGCAGTGAATCAGGTGCCCAATCTCAGTAACCCTCACACATTTTCATTCAGGCCATAATGGAGTTCAAACAACTATTTGGACCACTTAGAAAATGAAGATGAAATGCATAAGGCACCACAAGAGACTTTCAGAAAGGCACACAGCATGACCAAATCCTTCTCATTTTTAATATTTCTATTTCTTCTTCTAAACTTTTTCTTTAAACTTGAAAATAATGGGAAAATGTGCTTCCTTGAGACAAGCCAGTACTATCAGCTAAACAGCCTCACATTCATCGTAGCACTCCAAGTGCTCTGGAATGCTTTTCAGCCTAGAGGATAATAGTATTAGACGACCAGAAAGGCTGTCCTGTAAAAGACTGTTATTATGATTTCCAGTCTCAGAAGTTGGCTTAATCCAGCTGAGCACACACATGTTATTTAGAGAGGAGACTGAGCTCAGACACTGCTATCACCATCATCTTTATTGCAAATGAAGGGTTCAGCCAGTGAAAGGCAAGTCACGTTTTTTTTGTCCTAAGCCCTGCAAACAGCGGCTGTTGCAATCGTCTTTGCACTCTGCAGCGAGAGTCTGGAGCTGCTGAATGCGGAGCTGTTTGCACAGATTTGCATCTGTCTAAAAACTCCTGTTTTCTCTCTTGTCACCTAATCAATCAAACAGTAAAAGATGCACTCCCTGCACCCTCCAAGGAAAGCAGCTCTGTGCCCACACAAAAGGCAAAGCATGAGCATAGGGGTTAGCTAGAGGTGGTAAGCTGTGAACCCTGTAACAGGAGCAATTTTTTTCACTGCTTGAAATTTCATGCTGCTCTTCCTCTGTCTATGGAACAAAAGAAGAAAAGGCAGTGATGCTCTGAATTGGGAAAAAAATAATCTGGGATTGTTCCCTGCATGAGAAAAATATGTTTGGAGGATTACTCGGGGTATTTGCACCTTGACTTGAGGAGAAAATGCTGCACAGCTTCTCTCCCAGGGTTTAGGCAGAACAGCTCCCTCCCAAAGGACTGGTTCTCCCACCCACACCTCCCCAGGTGAGCAGGACCCATCTCACACCACAGCCTGCCAAGGACCAGCAGCCAGGCACTAATCCCTGTGGGTCAGCTTGCAGCTGGCACCACTGCTTGGAACTACTCGAGCCTGCCCATGCCAAAACCTGCCAGGGCCACTGCTGCCCCATCCGTAGGGTGGGGGTGAGCCTTCCCACTCTATCCTTTTTGCTTCAGGGGGAATATTGCATTTCACCACACAGCACTGGAGTGAAGGCCTCTTCGTGAATATCCAGCACAGAATTCCACCTATTCATTCTTGCACTGGTAGTGTCTCTGCTAACAGTCCCTGTCAGGGCAGCCTCAGCCACACTTTTGCAAGACAAAACAGCTCAGCCTCCCTCTGTCCTTCCAGTCACCTCCTAAGAAAGGAGCCGCTGGGCACTCAGATTCATGCCAGGAAGGGAGGGTCAGCAGCTTCCTCTCCTTAGTCCCAGGGAAACAGTTCAAACAAGCTGAACCCCAGTGAGCAGCAGCTCTTCCTGGGCAAGCACTCCTTCCCTGGCATATCTTCCCATGGGAGACAAGCACAAGGACCTTAAAATAAATCTGTCTTTTTAAAGCAGAGATGCTAAATGAAGGTTTGAGATCAAAGGCTGGGATTCTCACATTTTGCCAAGATAGACATATCCATTCACGAGATTTTTGGTGTAACAAAATACTTGCTAATGAAGAGGATCATAATCTTATTATTAGCCCGAACTACCACAGTATGTCATTCAAGAGCGGGTTGGAATATGTCCTAGTTTAGGAAGTTGCACAGTGGGTTTTGCTTTTGATTTAATGAGCTGTGATTGTGTTTATTTTCAGCAGCAACTATGCCCGTTAAATTTTGGTTGAAGGTCTGATCGTTAACGACAGTAATCGACGGAAAGGATGAATTTAGGTTGAAGGGAAGGAAAATGGGAATTGTATGTCTCTGGGATTCAGTCCCCAAGCAAGCAAACACAAGGTGGTCAGGAGAGCCTGAGCTTTCTCTGCTTTTGCAGTGTCTGATGATGGGTTTTTAATTAGTGGTTAACTCAGTTAAGGAGATTCAGACATGGAAAAACAAAGATTTTTGCTGTTGTGGAGTGGGGCACAGAGGAGAGTCAGGTGTAGGCAATCAACAGTGGGGGCCAGACTTTCCTATGGGATGAGCCATGGTGGGGGCAAGGTCATCAGCTGGCTTCCACTATCAAGATCCCAGAAATTCTAAGATGGCAGGGGGATCATGTCAGTAGTGTGCAACAACTGAACAACCTGCCAGATGAGCAAAATGGAGAAGAAAAAGAAATAGAGACACGTACTTTGAAAAACAAATATTGCTGCAGCAGAGCTGCTTGGTGTAAGCCCTGCTCTGGAGTGAGATGGGGCCCCGTGCAGCAGGGTTTTCCCAGATGAACCCCCCACTGCTGCCTCTCTGGGTAACTGGAGCTGGCCACCGAGCAAGAAGGGGCAGGGCAGGGCAGGGCAGGGCAGAACTCAGACCCACCCCGCCATCACACTCCTTTGCAGCTGGTGTCTGTGTCTCGGTTTCCAGCCTTAAAAGGATGCTGTGCTTTGTGTTTTACACCATCAGCCCCAAAGGGGTCCAGCACGGTTTGTTTTCCAGCGTCAAAGCGTGCACACACAGGCATGTGTGTGTATGTACAGGCAGGGCATCCATAAGGGGCGTGAAGGAAACACAGACATGGACAGACACATGGATAGACACACACAGCCAGCTGTAGCCTTTAAAGCTTGCCATGTACAGTATTAGCATGGTTGTGCCCAGCTTGGACACGGGGCTCAGCCGGAGGCTGTTGGCTTGTGCCAGTCAGCGAGGTGTTTTGCCGAGCAGTCACCGACCAGCAGTTTGTCACCTCCAGCGCCTGTAAATTCCTGTGGCAAGTGTAAAAAAATCAGTTAACACGTTGTTCTATTTTAAAAGCTGCTTTTTCTTATGACGGCCGTCTATCTGACGGGGCACCCCTCTTCTCCGCCACGGCGTGCGGGGGGTGCGTGTCCCCTACACCCGCGACCCCTTCGGGAAGGGAGGAAGCTGGAGACGACACCCAGGGGTCGCTTGGAGGGGACGGCGATGGGGCAGGAGAGCACAGCCCCGCGGAGCTCCCCCGGCTGCTGGGCAGCTCAAGGGGCTCATTGTGCCCGAGGCTGGGCGGTGCTGCCCTCCCCGCGGGCCGGGGCCGGGGCCGGGAGCGGGGCGGGCCGGGGCGGTGCAGCCCCGCCGGGGCCGGGGCCGGGGCCGGGACCGAGCCCGGGCAGGTCTCCCTCCCGCGGCAGCCATGGCAGAGGGCTCCGAGAAGGTGCCGATCGCCCGAGTGGGGCCCGACGATGTGGAGCTGTGCCTGCCCCCCGTGAGTGCTGCCGGCAGGCACCGGGCGGGACAGGGTGGCATCGGGACAAAGCGTGTGGGCATGAGTTGGGATGGAACGGGACCCAGAGAGCCGGGACGGGACGGGACGGGTTGGGAGGCTGGGGAACGGGTGGGGTCGGGACGGGTCGCAGTGTAGCGGGACGGATGGGGACAAAACGGGTCGGGTCGGATCGGGTCCGGCCGGGGGTCCCTGCCCTGTCCCGGTTCCAACCCGCGCTCTCCGCAGGCGTACGCGGCGGCCGCGCCCCCCGGGCCGGGGCGGCTGCTGAAGGCCGGGGCGGCGGTGCTGATCGCCGGGGCCCTTCTGCTGCTGGCCGGGGCCATCGGCGCCTTCTACTTCTGGAAAGCCACGGAGCGGCAGGTGAGCGCGCCGGGCCGGGCCCCGGGGCACGTCCGCACCCGCGGCCGGCTGGGCGGGGAGCTCTCGCACCGACGGGGAGGCACGGGCTGGAAGCGCTCCTTGCCAGGTCTATAAAGAGGTCTTTAAGCAGACCTGTAGGGTTTTTTCCTTTCAAAAATCCCAAACACCTAAAAACCCAAACCCATAATCGCTGTCTTTGGTGGCTGTGTGGATGGAGCTTCCTGGAAGCACATTTATTAGCAAAGACGAAACACGTCTTTGAGAGCACAGACTCTACATTGATTTCTGCTCACAAATCTTCAGTGAACTCAAACCCCAACAAGTCCCCAGGGATTCACATCCTGGGCAAACTCCAGCTGTCAGGACAAAAAAAACCATTGAAATGTTTTTTCATATTCTTTTTAGCATAAATTTATAGCATAGATTCTTTTTTCATAGCATCTGCATTCTCGGTCCAGATTCTACCTGGACCCTCAAGTATGTAATGCTATAATTAACCCATTAACAGGCACCGTTCATTCTGGTGCTTTGTATGACTGTGCATACACTTAGGTTTGCAGCTGTGGAGTAATTTTTAAAGTTTAGTTTTATTATTTACAGTTTCTGGGGTACATGAGAAACGTTTTATGCAAAGAACGAAACTGAGAAGCTGGTGATCAGTTGAAGACCCAAAATTCAGAGCATCAGAACATGTTTACAGATTAACTTTTCTTTTTGTTTACGCAGAATTTGTGTAAACAGAAAGAAACATATTTGAAACATGATGGTACACACATGAATGTACCCTTCTCCATAAATTAAATTAGTACCCTTGAATTTACTTTGGAAGAAGTTTTGTACTGCCTCTGGCCACATGCCACCCCTCATCAAGGAGAGCCTTGTGTGAATTCCAGGAGCCAGAGCAAAGGTGGCCCTGTGAGATACACCCCTACACATAAGGATAATTCAGATAATCAGAAAGAAAAGTACAAGGTTTTACAGCAAAAAGACAGGACACATTGCTGACCTCTAAGACGTGCTGCAAGAACTGTGTGCTTCTCTAAAGCAAGGCTTTTGAAAAGGGAGAGGGATGCAAATGGTGGCACAGGCAGGGGACAGTGCTTTCAGCTCTGAGCACGTAGGTGCATTTGTGGAGTACAAGACAATGCTTCCCTTTTGTAATGCTCCTGTCATCTAAATTTAGCCATACAAAATATGTCACATTCATAGTTTCCATTAAGCTTCAAAGTTGCTCTCCAGGTGAAGACACTGGGAAAGCTGAGAGTTATTTTTCCAAGCTGCCTTCAAATTCAGCTGCACTTGAGTTGCAAATGTTTAGGAAGCAACTGCAGAAATTATAGCCCGAGTCATTAATTTAAAAAAACTAATGCAATTTTTTAATTCTTAGTTTTATATCTTTAAATTCTTCCCTAAATGACAGGGTATCAAAGTCTCAACTCTAGCTCAGCCCCTATCAGGGGGAGACCACATACATTGGTCTGGTTTTATGGACCATGTTCAACAGGAGTCCTAGAAAGCAGAAATATGGGAGTGGCTGTGTATAACTGAGGAACCATAAATCTTTAGCACCTTAGACTTCCCTGAGCGAAGGTGAGAGAAGAAGAAATTTGTCTCTAGCTGTCAGTGTAAATTTTTCATTAAAATGCTGTAAAGGCTTTTTTGAGACCCAAAATAAACTGCTTGTGCAGCACTTTTAGCAGAGCTGCACAGGAGAATCACAAAACCCCTCCACAGATTGTGGTCCTCCAGCAAATACAAACCACGCTGTAGCTCTCCTCATTGAAAATAGGATAAGGGCAAATACGCTGACAAGGAAAATAGGAGCCTATACAACTTCACATCCAATTTAAACAAAGTTCACATCCATTACAAACTGGGAAGCGTGTTCGTATTCAAGAGGAACGTGTTTTCCTGTGCCTCAGCAGAACATCCTAAGAGATAAACAGGGGTTGGCCTCCTTCAGAGTAGGACATTCATGCTTGCTGTCCTTTGGGAATCATGCCAGCATAACAAGCAATTCCTAAAATGTCCTAGAAGAAGGTTTTTAGGTCAGAGTGAACATGGGTGTGGACTCACCCCACATTGTTTTTGAAGTAAAACTATAAGCACTCCCTGGAAGGGGGATCTCAGGTCTCTAGTATTACCTGATGCTCAGAGCAGGGACAGCTGTGGGGTCAGAGATGGTTGCTCAGGGCTTTATCCAGTCAGGCTGTGAAAACTTCCAGGGATGGAGATGAAAAAACCTCTCAGGGCTGGCACTGCCAGCCAGCCCCAGTGCTGAAGTAGTGCAGTGTTGGTTGTTGGAGGGTTATCAAATGCCTGCAGCAGCAAAATTTAGGAGCTAAATAGGGATATGAGAGTCTGATTGACCCATTGCCTGGTGTAGGAGGAAGGCAATAAGTAATTACTGGCATGTGCTACCGCTCTTTTATTGATTCCAGGTGTACAATGTTCACTATACTATGAGCATTAATGGAAAAGTACAAGATGGATCAATGGAAATAGATGCTGGAAACAACTTAGAGACATTCAAAACAGGAAGCGGGAGTGAAGAGGCAGTTGAAGTCCATGATTTCCAGATCGTAAGTAGTGCCACTCTTGTCCTTCATGTAACACACTCCAGTGCTGGACTCTTAAGGACACCTTGTTCTGCCCTGACTTCTCTGCCCCACTTAGTCTCAGGTTCCAGCCTCCAACCATCCACACAGACATTTTCGCTCTCCTGGCTTGCATTCCCAGGGAGACAGGCAGTTTCCTCCAAAACAAAAATCTAAGTGCTTTTTGGAGATCAGCCATGCCAGGTACCACTCCAGGAAGTGGTGTGGATTAGGCTGCGTCAGGTTTGACTCCATGTAAATACTTTGCATTTTCAAACCACTGAGCAGAACTGTGACATGTGGCCTTGGGGTCTTACTATAAGAACATTCTGCCAGGCTGTGACACAACCCTCACCTGATTTCAAGTGGTTTGAACTGGCAGAAACACCTCCTCCAGACACCCCTGTTTGAGGAGCAGAGGGTCAATACAGTAAGCCAAGGAGAGACCACTCTGCAGTGCTTGACTTGGGGAGCTCCCTTTGCCTTGAGGTCAAGGATGGGAGCTGCTCTCCATGGCTTGGCCTGTGTTCATCCCCATGGCAGAGGATGGAGGTTTATTCATCTGTGCGCCAAATGCCAGGTGCTGGGCCACTTGGGCTGACAGCAAACACACTTAGGCACCCCAACAACTTGTGGCTACTCAGCACAGAGCCTGGACTAACAGATGCCAAACCTCAGCAGAGCTCAGCAGCTCAGATAGAGTAGGTCTCTGAGCTGCCCTGAGCTACTAAGGCACATCTGTGTGATGCACAAACCCATTCACAGGGCCCAGAGTCTGCAGTTAAATGTTCTCAGGTGCAAAACACTCAACTTCAGAGTTAAGCCCTCTGTAAGTCAAAGCAGCACCTAAAACAAAGATGCTGCTGCTAGGAAGCATCTCTGGTTCTGGAGCTGCCACCTTTCCCTTGCTGGATCTAGAAAGGCAAGGAAGTCCAGCTCCTTGGCTTTTCAGCAAGAACAAACAAATCCATGCCAGGAGATGCTGGACCCCAACTTTCCCAACAGCTGTGGTTCTGCCTTTATGCAACTCTCATTAGCATCACCATAGCAACATTATTAGCAGCTGAGTAAGAGCATCCACAGCGAGCCCTTCTCATTTGCCATTTCACACCTGCACAAAAGCACCAGTCCACTGCAGAGATGCTGAACTCATGTTTCCTCCACGTGTGTTGCTGGTGAGATGCTGCCTGTCACAACCAGGTTATGAATCAGCTCCTAACACCAACCAGCTCAAGGGACCTCCCAGGGATGGTGCCTGCTTGTAATTACAGAGGGCCAGGGACAGCCTCAGCAAAGGGATGATGCCACTTGGGTTTTCAGCCAAGAATGCACACAAAGGAGAAAGCAACTGACGAGATGTGCTTCTAACAGACTGATATTTACATTGGCAGTTTTGGATTGACTGGCACTGCTGGAATGACTGCATGGTCAGAGAAGGCTTGGATTTGGCAATATTAGGGTATTCCTAGCACATTTGGTACACTACAGAGCCTTATGTCCTAATGCACCCATCCTTGCATAGCCATCTCCTCTCTCACTGCTTTTTGTAGTCATTTTGTTGTGAAGGGAGTGTGTGCAGCTACACAGGACCTGCAGACACACAGGACATGACTCAGGTGCCCCAGTACCATTCATCTCATGCTGCACTACATCACAATGTGCTGAGTTGGAAGGAACCCACAAGGATCATTGGGTTCGACTCCTGGCACAAGACCATCCCCAAGAGTCACACCATGTGCCTGAGAGCATTGTCCAAATACTTCTTGGTCTCTGTCAGGCTGGTGCTGTGACCACTTCCCTGGGGAGCTGTTCCAGTGCTCAACCACCCTCTGTGTGAAGAACCTTTTCTTGATATCCAACCCGAACCTCCCCTGACACAACTTCGGGCCATTCCCTTGGGTCCTGTCATTTTCACCACAGAGAAAAGATCAGTGCCTGCCCCTCCTCTTCCCCTCACAAGGAAGCTGTAATTGCAACAAGGTCTCCCTTCAGTCTTCTCCAGGCTGAACAGACCTCAGCCATCCCTCATACAGTTTCCTCTCAAGGCCCTTCACCATCTTCATTGCCCTCCTTTGGACACACCCTAACAGTTTAATGTCTTTCATTGTGGCACCCAAAATTGCACATGAAGGCATCCATGATAACCCTTCAAGGCAGATGAGAGGGGTCATGCTGACACCCACACCCCTTTCTCCTGGCAGCTAGAGGCCAGGCAGAAAACCAGCACAACTTAAAGGGCACTAGGTAATTATATTTAGGTGGTTGATTGGAGCTTTTGCAACCACATGAAAAACACAAAAATTTTGCCATTTACAACGAGGTATCTAAATTTATAATGTAGAAGAGGGCTTTTTTATGGATACCCAAAACCTACAGTACAAATGTAGAAACTACAATGGCAAGATGTTGTTGATGCCTGAGGTGCTGGCATAGGGCTGGAAGGTACGTCCCAGGACTTGCAGGAGACTTGCTCCTTCTCTTGCTTAAAACTAAACACTTATGGTTTATGCAATTGCATTTCACTCTAGTAGGCCAGACGAAGTCCCACACAGATTTCTGCACCAAACTGCCCGTCACAAACTTCCCTTTGCTGTCACAGTCACTTAATTGTACAGACTGAACCAAACTGCCCCCACATTTTTGTAAAACTGTGTCACAAGGGTACCATGCCACCAGCTAGCACTATTTCAAGACTGCCTACGTTAGGTGCTAAGTTACAGTTCAAATCATGTCAACTAATTCCTTAACAGAGCTACTCCAAGTAGCCTACAGCCTGCATGGAAACACTTACATAAAACACCCCCCCACTTTCAGAAATCAAGCAAAAACTTCTAGACCAATTTGACCAAAATTGTGAAGCTAAAATGATGAAGGGAAGAGCGTTTTATTGCTTCTGGTTTTAAATAAGGTTAACCTTCAGACTGAAAATTCAGTGGCAATTTTAGCAGAGCTGAGGCACTTTCTTGGGGGTGGTGAGGAGCTGGAGGGCTGTGCACAACCTCCTGCCTTCTGCTTTTGCAGGGCATAACTGGGATCCGTTTTGCTGAAGGAGAAAAGTGTTACATCAAAGCTCAGCCAAAAGCTCACATCCCTGAAGTTGATGCTATGGCTAAAGCGAGCCTCTCATCTGAGCTGGTAAGGAGTAGTGTGTTGGCTTTTTTAAACTAATCTTTGTATAGAGAGAGCCTAAAGGAGGTACTTAAATACAAATAAAAATGGCATTTGGAAGCCACTCTGGCCCATGGTAGGGTTGTTAAATGTAGGGTAGGATAGCTGAGGATTCAGTGACTGGCTGCAAGGAGTCCCTGAAAGGTAAGAAAAACAAGATTGGTGTCAGACACGTCACTGTGTCCAGGGACATGGTGAGAGGCTGCAGATTAGTGAGTGGGGAAGCCACAGACTGATTTCTGCCAGATCCACAGGAGATCTCTGTGACAAGAGCACCTGCCTGAGACCAGGCTGTGCACAAAGCTGGAAGGGAGGGCGTGGAAGAAGTCACTGCAAAGGAGGACTGTGGTAGATCCCAGGAGATTCTATCAATGCTCTTGAGCAGAAGCATGAACTCCATCACTCTAGTCAGTAAAAGGGAATTGTGGAAAACATGGCAAAAATTAAAATAACTCACAAGAAATAATTTATTTTAAAAAATATGACTTTGCCTTCTTAGCATAAAACTTAATTTTAACTGTTAACTAGAATTTGCATCACAACCAGCACAGAAGCTGCAGTTCTCACCCAGATACCACCAAACCTCATATTTGCCCAAAAAGCTGATTGCTTTATGTGCTCAAAGCCTGAGTTTCCCAGAGCTCAGACCCCCAAACTTATTGCTCACACAGGAGTGGCTCCAGTGACTTGAGTCCAGCTGAGCCAGGATGCTCAGTCACTGGCAGGAGAGCACAGGAGATCCACAGCCCCATTCCCTGGGTTTGCTCTGCTCCTGGGAGAATAAAAGCAAGATACAATTAGTGGGGGGAGAGGTGCTGTTAAGGCTGCACCTCCCTGCAGTGGTGCTGCAACTCCTGAACATCTGCTTTAAAATTAAGAGGAAAAAGATCTCTCCTAAGAGAGTCAGAAAGGCTGACAAATGTTACAAAGCCTCCTGAAGCTGGCAGGATTTTCCCCATGATGGGAAAGAGAACTTGCACGAATTCCAAAGAGAGAGTTCCATCTTTCCTGCCTTGCCTTATTTTAAAGGCAGCTGGCCTTGACTTAATTAGCACTCTTTCTTGAAGTCAAAGATTGAATTTTTCATCTTTTTGTAAAAACAAAGTCACAGACCTGAAGACATTATCCTAAATAATCAAACACTTATTTCTAATTCTACCTGCTGATAGTAAAACTATTTCCTTGTCCTGTTTTTTGTGCATCTTCTCCCAAGATGCATCACCTGTGTGACTGTTGCAATGAATCACATGCACCAAGCAGCTTAGTGCTATCACTAAGACATTAACTTTTCCCTGCCACTCGATTTTCCAGGCCAGATGTACTGTACCACAGGAATGGCCAAGTAGTATTTATTTTCCTAGGCCAAGTCGTCTGTCCAATATATTCCGGAAGTATTTAGGAGAAAGTGTGCATATGCTGTTTTCCTACAATGGGCATCACAGCAACACTACCTACAAAAATTGTTGAGTAAAATGAGTTTTATAGATACCCAAGTTCTGGCTGCTCACAAGTCAGGATCATTTCAAACAGAAACAAAGGATCTTTTTATTTGTGAAAATTAGAGTCAGGTATTTCCAATGTTGATAAAAGCTTAAGTGGGAGAATGTAAATAAAGAGCAGTAGACAGATTGGATAGCAAACTTAAATGACTTGAGACCTACAAAATAAATCAATAAACACTAAAGAAACAACAACTCAAGGGAATAAATTGATCTAGTCAGTTATATAACAAGTCTTGATGACTTTTATGAAAGCAATTTAGAATTTTAACTTTGAAATCATGATGGTTTTCATGATTCAAAAGTTAGTTTTCTTTTAATATTTCACCGTTGCTATAAAATACTTACACATTTTATGTAAAATAATACTTTGAACTAACAACTTTAAAGAATCAATCACTGGCATTTTCCTACATTACTTTGAAGATATGAACCAAAAACCTGCAGGGTACACTTCAAAAAGGCAGGCTCCTTTAACTTGCACTTCAAGCTTTTGGTCAATTGAATTGCTTTACCAAACAAGACCTTTAATCAGGCCGATCACATTGACTTAAAACTGGAAGCTGGAGCAGTTCTCAAGCTATAATCCTCTCTAAAACTTTTTAACAAGATTCCACCCCTCACCCCCCCATACACACGTTGTAAATGGAGTTATATATTGGGAGTATGTCAAATGAGAACAGGGCATAAGAAAAGATGAGGGACTTGGGTTTGGCTGGTATTTCATTGCTGCTTTGCTGAAGGTGGTAGAGCTTTGGTTTCTACCACCTGAAATTCTGGTGCTTTGGGCTCAAAAACCTTTGACACCCAGCCCTCGTGCATGGGGCAGAAGCCTTCCAGGAGTGAGACGGTTGAAATCACAGCCCAGCAAAGCTGACAGTGGCTTTGCCCTTCATTTCAGTGGAGGCAGTCTTTCCCCAGGCTTTGGCTCAGCACGATTCCTTCACATTCATGACACAGAAGGATGCTCAGTATTAGTTGCAGTGGATAATTATACAGTTTGGTGCTCAAGAATTAGCAGCGAGCAGGCACATGACTGCTCACTGAGCAGCAAAGGATTTATGCTCTTCTATTTGCAGGAAGATGAAATCATGCCTGTGAGATTTGACAAAAACTCCCTTATCTGGGTGGCTGCAGATGAGCCTATCAAGCATAACAGCTTCCTAAGCCCCAAAATTTTAGAGCTTTGCAGGGATCTTCCAATTTTCTGGCTGCGACCAACATATCCCAAAGGTAACATTTCTTTTATTTGAAAAGTATGTTATCCCTCCCTTCATCTAAATGCCTTCCCTTCATCAGGTTTGCTACTGAAACTAGCACATCTGGGAAACCAGACTCCTTTCCTCCCTTGCCCACGCCTTCCTGGGCTTGTGCCAAGATTGTGGGTTTGGAGTTTATCCCCTAGATATTTTCCATCCTTGTATTTACTCAGACAATTCACACAGCCCAAGTGGGTGACTTACTAGGAGATTAAACATTTCCAGAGAGGTCAGCCTCCTTCTAGAGAAGGACAAGACAACAGCTTAAACTAGCCCCCTTAATGTTTAGGCAGCTGACACCAGGTAGCAGAAACACTGGCCAGGAATTCAGGACCATAGCCTATCCTGTTTTCTACCCTGCTTCCCCAGAGGAATTCAGTGGAGTGGAAGGAAGATGCTTTAAGCCAGCTAGCTGGTGGATGATTTATGAGACCCTGGGGCAGTCCCAGCTCTGAACTTGGGGCCCATAGGCAAGCTTAGCAAAGGTGCTCAGGAGTCACCAGGAAGATGGCAACTCCTCCAGGTAACTTCCAAGCTTAGAAGGAGAGAAGGCTCAAAAATATTTATTCCTCCTTGGTCCAGTTAATATAAGAACACTTGGGTGGGACAACACGTGTGAAAAAAAAATTACCGCATTTTAGAGCACCTGTGGACCCAAGCTGCCAGTATTTTCCACTTCCCTTCATGATCTTGCATATCCCACTAGGCAACAGAAGAGCAGTATCAAAGCTGTCCAGAACCAGGTATCTTTGAGAGCAGGGCACCATCCTGCCATAAAAACATTTTTAAAAATACTGGAGATGTGAACAGCTGGTTTTGCTAGTGCTGGAAACTGCTGCTGGGTTAGTTTCTGGGTTAGTGACTACAGGCTGGGTCAAAAAACCCCCAACAAATCTCCTCAAATTTTGCCTCAAGGAGAGAGGAGGGACGAAGGGAAAGGCAATCCCACTGCTTGGGACTGGCACTGGCTGCAGACACAACATGGGAAGGCAAGCAGCTCCCATGGCAATACCCATCAAGTTTGCCAAGGCCCAGTTTTGGCTTTTTCTTTGTCCTCCGTCCTCTCCTTTTTTTAATATTTAAAGAAATCACTGAAATATTAGGTAACTACAATGACACTCATGGTAAGAGTGTCATAACTACAATGACTCAAGCTAAGATTGTCCCTCGGTGATTATTTCTTCAGATAACCAGAGGAGAGAAATGAAGAGAAACAAGCGCCAATCAGAACCAAACTTTGATGAGGAAGACTTGGAAGCTGCTTCTGAAGAAGTAAACCTCAGGTCACGCACAGTGCAGCTGACTCAAGAGCTTGGCCACCAGGCTAATGAAACCAGGCCAATGGGACAAGAAACTGATCAAACATTTAATCCAGACAACCCATACAATGTGAGTAGTTGCACTGTAATCTTCCTTCAGAGCTCAGGACTGTGTTGGACAGGTAACACTGGTAATGTGGGGCTTGTAATTTTTTTTTTTTTTTTAATCTGCACAGTCTTTGCTTGTTCATCTTTTCTAGGAAATAACAGACTGGTAAAACACCTAAGAAGCTCAAAAATGTCTTCCCTCTGTCCTCCCAGTTTTAGATTTCAGTCTGAAACAAGCACAAGTGCTTGAGGTCACAAGGTTAAGGCAAGTTGATGCCAAGTTGCTTTTTGAGGTTCCCAGATCCATATGGAAACGGCATTGGAGACGTGACAAGGGTAGCACCTTCTAGAAACCAACCAAGGCTGGTCTTGATCAGACAGCTGAGACACATCATTTACTATGTGAAGAGAGTCCAGTAGCTAGAAACATGCTTTGCTCTCAAACAAATTAGTACCAGACATGACTGCTACATGGGAACACAGCAGAAGCGTCTGGGAGCAAAGAGATAAAGGTTCAGCCAAATAAATTTCTTTCTGAGCTTTCTCTCTATGAGGGTAAGCAATCCTAGACTAGCAATAACCTGACAGAGAAGAATCTGTTTTGAGACAGCAGCAGTGGGTGGAGGATGACTGTCGTAAAACTTGTTCTCACCCTTCAAGAAGCAGCAGCCCCCAGAAGGAGCAGAGGAGCCGCCCTGCTGTGTCCCAACACCTCTGCCACGCTGCAGGAACACTGGCTGTGCAGGAGGCACCTTCCAGTCTGCTGCACCAGCGCCAGACAATTTACACCCACCATTTGGTGCAGCAGGAGTAAGTCATTTTAATACAACACTGTCACAAGATAAATGCCTCCTGCTTTGGAAGTAAGTCCCAGCTTTGACTTGACATTTATGTAACAGCAGGAGATCATTATACTGTGACAGCATTCTGCCGAGTTGACATCCCTTAATTAAACTTAAATTAATCACTCCAAATAAAGTGGATCTAAATCGACTCTCTCACGAGGTCAGTAAAACAGCAGTGGCACTGGAATGTAGCTTCTCCTCACAGCCACTAATGTGACCATCTCCATGAGGTCTGAGCTGCCCTGCCTCTGAAGGCACAACAACTGCCACAGGTCTGCTCTTCCAGCCAGGGGGCAGCCGGGCCAAATGGAGAACGGCCAGACAGATGCAGCCATCACACTTGCCTCATCCTGCACGGCAGGGTTCGCTACTGCACCGTGCCTGTCACCAGGCTTTCCTAGAGACCGAGTCACTGGACTGACAAGCACAATTAATTATGCTCTAGGCTTTTCCTGAAGGATGAAATGAATCCTCCCTAGAGCTATTTAGTCACTTTAAGTGAAGCCTGGACAATGAGTTCAGGTGATGTTCATGGTGCAGGTATCTGAATTCAAGGATGATGAATCCTGACCAAGAAAACATCTTCCCTGCTCTCAGGACTGGGAAGGAGTTGCTGGAGTCCCTAAAAACACCCAGCTGTCACTAATGTCCTGTACAAGCCCACACAAGGGGTGGCACCTTTCTGTGTCACTTGTTTTGTTGTGCTGCTACTTTCCAAAAATGAATGACAAATGCTCAGGTAAAAAGCTGACTGGGACTTCAGCATTTGTGCATTACTGCTGCTTTTCCTGAAGTAACACCAATGGGCAAAGAACCGCCCAAGTTTCCAAAAGCAGAATATCAGGTTACCTTTTTTTCCCCAGAAATGAGGAAAGGAATTTTGAAGGGTAAAGGCTTTTAGGTATTTTGTGCATGCTTTGCTCCATTTAACTCCTTACTGTTAGCTACAGAACAGGTGCAATTCTCACTGTCAATAATGCACCTAAGTGTGGCAGGGTGGGAGGGAAGGAACCAGACTCAGAGACAAGAGCCAAATCCTCAGAAAACTGCAGGGGACCAGAGGAATAATTTCCTAAAAGTGCTCTAAAAAGCATTAAAATACAGAATCTAAAACTAATAATAAAAACCACGTCATATATTTCAGGAATTCTCACCTACATGAAAGATTCAGGTATCTTGAAATCATTTCCATCACTGATATTTAAAGTTTGGGAGGAGCTTACTGTTGCTGGAGCTTTTGCAAGGATGGTAGAATAAAAATAATGAAGTTAGAGCTGCCTGTTCTTTCCATTTTGCAAGGGTGATTGCACCAATTCTACACTTCTGCCAAAGAGAGCAAGACAAAAGAAAAAATAATAAAGCAAGATGCATGGGGCACTAAGTGGGAGTTTTGTCAATTTCCACAGCCCAAGACTGCAGGTTTTACCCTTTGTGGGGTTAACAGGAACATGGATGTACTCTGCTATTCCATGAGAATGAGAGCACTGGGATGACATTTAACATTTTACATTCCAGCAGCTGGAAGGTGAAGGGATGGCTTTTGACCCCATGCTGGATCACCTGGGCGTGTGCTGCATTGAGTGCCGGCGGAGTTACACGCAGTGCCAGCGGATCTGCGAGCCCCTCATGGGCTACCACCCGTGGCCTTACAACTACCAGGGCTGCCGCACCGCCTGCCGCATCATCATGCCCTGCAGCTGGTGGGTTGCTCGTATCATGGGCGTTGTGTGAGAAAATCCCTTGACCAAAACAAAAGAAAAAAAACCTAAACTGGAGCCTTGACAAAATAAGCAGGAACACAATGAACTGGTAAAAGACTAAAACCAAAGCGGCAGTACCGATCCTGCCTTACAAAATCAGAGCCTGTTTTTCTGCACCAAAAGCAAGGTCAGATATTCCAACTGCAAATTAAAATCTCAAGTTAATATTCCATTAGCTTTACAACAGGCAAGGGTATATTAGCACTTGCTGAATTAAAAAACTGAGACATCCCAAAAAAAAGACAGTATTAAACTTTGCTTACAAATGGTTTAGCAGTCCAGAAGCTTGCCCATAAGTCTAAATAAAGCCTTTCAAAACAACCCCTCTCTTTCCAAGCTATATGTGAAAATTTACACCCAATTAAGCAACTAGCTCAACTTGTACACTTGGGAGTGCCTTTAATCCATGTAGCTTGCTTAAATAAATCACAACTTAAGTTGCTCCCTGTTGCTATTCAGAGTTGCCAGGTCATTATGAATGGTTATAAACCAATTACAGCATACCTTTCCCACAAAGCTGCTCCAGGGGACACGGGAAAGCGCACATTGTGCTAAATCGGAAACAAACAGCAGGAAAAGGGGCTGTGGAAGGGAATGTGAGTGGCTGCAGAATCAAAACCCTTCGCACATCCCAACATCAAAGAAGCCCCAACATCAAGAATCCTGTATCCATGATACCACTGTAGTGTCTAACAAGTATCTGCTATCCAGCTACTACAGCAAAAGTATTTACATGCAGTTACAGACCAAGGAGTCTCAAGACCCTTCAGAATCTACAACAGCGACTGTTATTTATAAATCCTTGAACTAGACACTTTTGACACAAGATTACAACCCCTTTTTATTTCACATGGATAGCAGCCATTCACACCAGTTCCTTTAGCTTTGCTGAAGCTCACATCCCTTCCCCACAATCCCTTCTGTTTACCAGAAGGGAGGAGAAAAAAAGAAAAGCCTTTTTTTTCCTCTCCTTTCTCACCTCATCCTTTTTGCTAAGGCAAACTCTGCAATTATTGGGATTGATCCCATTACATATTAAATCTCTAAGGAAGGTACTAAGCTGAAACACTCAAAGGTGGAACAACTTAGTATTTCTAGCCTTGAAAACCAAAAATAGTGGTATTACACTGCCTTTATCCATACTATGTATCTTGAACCCTACCTCCAAGTTTATGGAGCCATCTACATCTTTATTAACAAAATGGTTCAGCTTTTCTTAGTCTGCTTTTTGGAGCATTCATTTTTGTGACTACACAGCTCTTGAGATGTTGCAAGCCCAGTAATGTTATTAACACTGTGTGACACACAGAAAAGAGGAATTAATTTGACATAATCGTGGCTTAAAGAAAATAAAGACAACCTCATGTGGAATGCTAAACTGCATATCTAAAAAGCAAAGTGTTAAATGAGAATAAGATGAGAGTAGAATTCAGCATTTTGTTCTATTGTAGCTTTTTAGTATAAACTTCACCTTCCCTTAATCTGAAGGACAGACTTGCTTTGAAATATTTAAATTATAAACTTCTTAAAGTGGGATTTCAAGGCCTGTTAAATTTGAGTTTCTGCTTTTTAAACTGAAAATGACCTTGATCATTATGTTGTTTTAGAAGTACATCTATCATATGCTTAGAAAAGCCAGTTTTCCTTTTTTTTTTTTATACTGCAGATTAAACAAACACATTTTAAAAAACCCAGTTGCTTTCTGTGCTTTTTTCAATGTAGAAGGTGTAACAATTCTTTCACATACTCATTCAAGAACTGTCTGAAGAGGAAAAGAAGGGCATCAGCAAGTGAAACACTGGAGGCAAAGAGAGAGAAATGTGACTGTGTGTATGTGTGAACTAGACTGTTGCTCTCTTTTGCATCTTGAGGCAACCTGTCATCTTCTTCTCTCTGTGTCCCCCAATAAAACAAACAGCCTTCTTCTGAAGACACAAAACCAACTTTCTTGTAGGTGATTTCCATGTCTACGCATACTTAACAAAATTAATTTTTAACAAAGCTTGTGATCATTTGCTTTCTACAGGCAGTCACAAAGCATGTAAGAAGTAAAAAAAGAATCCTGCCCATGTATATAGAGCTGTCACATATGCCATGTACATCTCGAGAACACATCTGTACACACCATGCCACAAAAGCCAGTGACCATAATGTTTATCCATTTCCAAGACGTAGGCAACAAAATGCCTCCTCCAACTCAAGCTTCAAGCAAGCAAATTCCTATTTACCTTCGTATCGGATTCAAAGAGAGAAAAGTAAAGATCTCATGCTGCAGCAAGGTTGGAAAAAACCAACCTTTCCTTCAAAACCTGATTTTGAAGGGAAAGTTTTGAGACAACACAGGGATGGCAGTAAAATCAAAAAGCCAACAGTGTGAAAAGATGTCTGATATTCCCTGCAGTTGTGGATTAGACTCCGGCTCTAACCATCCACAGTGATCCTTTCACTGCTGTACACTATTTACTACCAGTAAAGTAGTAAGTTTCTCACTGCCATCACAAGTGTAATATTTTGGCACACTAAAGAGGTTACAACATGTCAGCATTTGGGGAAGTATAGAGCAGTGTGTTCCTTGAATCTGACCCTGGGCCTGCAGAAAACAACTGAAAGCCCTCCTTTGGCCGAAGTTTAGGGAAGAGAGGAATGAGTTTGTCATCAACAGTGTCTCCCACCACAGGTGGGTGTATGTTTGTCACAGCACTGCAGCTCCACTATCCTTAAAACTTAATTACCCATGTGATTTTACTAGGAGGATTAGAATGGCAGAGCAGATTAGAGCAGAAAAAGGGGATAAATTCAGGCTGGTGAAAAAGAGATGGAAAACGGAGCAATCTCATACAGTTAAATAGATTGAAAGCCAGTGATGGGAAGGCAGGAGGAGTCTTTTTACTAAATCTACAGTTTCCTTTCCCCCACTTAAAACAAATGAACCCTTTGTCCTTTTTCATACAGGAATCACCCTCCACTTGTATCTACATTGAGAAAGCAAAAAGCAGCTGGGAGCCATGGGATGATCTGGCTTCTACCTCCCATGTAACACTTCACCCCTACTGCAGCACAAAAAAATTCCAAGAAAGTTTCGGTGAAGAACAGACTAATCACTTGTTCCACGCAGTGCAGGGGGACAAAAAAAGTAGTGAAGCATAAAACTACAGCTGGCAATGATTGCTGATTGACATGTCTGGGTGGAGAGAATCTCTGCTCAGAATGGGCAAAAGAGAGACTGAACCAGGAGCACCATCTTCTGCTTCTGAGAGGCTCAGCTGGCCTTTTACAAATACACATCTACAAACTGGTCTTTCACAAGCACATATATCAAAGATGATAGAGGCAGCCTTAACCTGCAGCAGGCATCTTCCCCAAGAGCAGGAGCAGAGGGCAATCCCATCTATGGTATTAAATGGGAACTGTTACCTCTTGCTGTCCTCTTCCAGTATTTCCATCAGTACACAGATCACTAAGGTCATCACATCACTTCAGAGCACTGAGGTGACACTGCCCTGGTCTTCCAGACAGTACTATGTACAGATGACCAAAAGGCTTGGGAAAAAAGCCCTCAAGTAGTTTGAATGCAATTAAAACACCACCCACTCTGTCCTTGCAGGCAGTTCCCTTCCTCCAGCCAACTCATTATCAGTGCTGCTACATCAGTGCTGCTGCAACCCTATTCCACTCACCCTCTCCAGTCCCAAAGGAAATTCCCTTTGTCACTGTTTTTTTTTTTTTTTTTCAGAACCTCTATTCAACACCCAAGCTACTGCTAGCATTCTCTTGATCTACAGCTTCTGGTACCATTTTGTGTGTGTTTTGACAAGAACAAAACACACTGTTCATTAAGTTCATGAAGCACCTTCCCCACCAGCTTTCTAAGGAAATTTTGCCTACTGATTTAATCCAATCTCCTCCAAACAAAAAACCGAAAACCTCTCTCCCCCCACCCCCCACACATTCCCCTCTACCTATAAGGCAACAAGACATGCCATTATTGATTAACCTTGACTTGAAGGAGGAACACACACAGATTATCTGCCAGTGCTCAGAAACATGCTGGAATTATGTCTAGACCTGCAAACTTGGTTTACAGGATTGAGATGGACAGGGAGCTCTACCACTTGATTGCTACAAGTTTTAGCCTGAAGCTAAAGCATTATATTTGCATTACATATGCCTCAAGAGTATGTAAGTAGCAATGCATTTAATTTTACTTTTTGCCTTAAGCTAAGTGAATTGAATCTCAAAGCAGTGAAACAGTACCCACTTAATACAAGAATATATTGTGTTTATCTGACATAATGCTCCCATGGTCTTTCAGTAAGCAAAAGACAAAGGAACCTCTGCAACATTCTCTTCAGTAAGTAAGAGCAACTTGATTGGCAGAAAACATCTTCAAATTATTTTTTAATTTCTATTTAAGAGATGTTTACCTAGGCTTTTCCCCACAGCAAGCCTTTTCTAAGCTGTTAAGTACTCTGAATGACATTTATAAAGCAAGGCTGGCCAAGAGACAAGAACCCAATTTTGTGACAAAGTGAAGCACTCAGACATTTGTCTTCCTTCTACATTAAAAAGAAAGCAATGCTTTTGTGCATAAATAAAAGCAGCAAAGCACTTATCTGGGAGAATGGAGTTCAAGTACCTATTCCAAATCAAATCAACTCCAATGTTAGCATCCCATATGGATGGGCAAATGCTCGACATATTGAGCAACCAGCTACTCAGAATTCTCTGAAGGTCAAGAAAAGGCCTCACACCAAAGCTAAAAATTCTTCTCCGAAACATGTTCCAAGTTCATGCTTTGAGAAACTTCCAAGAAGCAGCCACTTCAGTGTGTTCAGTAAATATCAAGAGGTAAGGCATACAAAACCCTTCCTAAATCCAATCCACCTCGGTTCATTGCATCCCAAGAGCAGGGTAACGTTCAGTTCTGAAGGTTATCAAATTTTAACTTTGGAAAACATGTATCAATTCTGAAGCCAGAAGTGAGGCAAAAGAAATCACTGCCCAGCCTGCACTACATCATCATGATCTCAGTGCATCAAGAAACTGCAATTATGTCAAGACTTGTAGTCATAGTCTACATCCAAAAACCCCTCTCTTTTAACATTTGTAAGATTTCAAAGCCTGATGTCTCTCTACTGCACAGGCATAGTAACAGTAGTGGGGAAAAAGCCATTGCACTTTCCCAGCATCACTGCAAAATCTAGGTTCCTATTACTCAGGAGGAACAGAATATATCCTTCCTTCCTCCTCTTTAATTTTCAATCATCATTTAATACCTAACAGCTGCAGACTTCACTCATCCTATTAAAAACACCTGTTCTAACAGCCTTTCTATTTTACCAAGCTCATCCAATTGACACTGTAGGAAAATAACACATCCAATACAAAGACAACAGGCAGAATAACAAATGGTCCAGAAAACCCCACATAATTAGAAAAGCAAGGAAAAGTAGCAAACTTAAAACAGCATCCAATGGTTAGCAAGGAATGAAGTTGCTTTCATGGTGCTGTCAGTATTTGCAATTTATGGTGTTTCTATGATGACAACATTCAGCTATCTCTGAATTCCCAAGAGACAGTGGCACGCGGACAAGGCACATTTAGCACAACCTTCTGAGTTCTTCTCTCATGGAATCACAGGAAGGCTGAGGTTGGCAAGATGTTCTGGAAGTGCCCCTGTCCAACCCCCTTGCTCAAGAAGGGGCATCTTGAGCCAGGTGCCCACGAGCATATCCAGATGGCTTTTGAGCATCACTAGGTCCCTGCAAACTTGTATTCAGGAAGTACAAGCACAGACAGTACATAGATTCTCAATTCATTTTCTCTATTGTTATTTACAACTTGATCATGACAATAAAGCTGCACTAATGGAAACAATTAAGGACATACAAGTTGTTCTTTAAACAGTTTCTATTGTTCAGAAATTATAACTTAAAGCAACTGCTTGCTGGCTTTGATTCCAGGTAAATTGATTCTGAATGTAGAAGGTAGACAGAGGACCTACTTTTCTGTAAAAAATTCCAGTCACAACAAATTTCCTATCTTCCACGACTGTGACTACAGATCAACTTATCACAGAGGTGGAAGGACTCCAAAGTAGGTGTTTCGTGTCTGCATCAAGAACAGTAATCTCATGCTCTTCACTGAATGCACATTTAGGTCCTACACATGCCAGCTTTTCTTTTGAAGCAGTACATTCACATTCTTACCTTATCCTTACCTATATGCTTTAAGTGATTCCTCTATCAAAAAAAACGATACTAAAAATGAAATAAAGCAGCTTCCTTATAGAAAAAGTTGTATTTACAGTTTTATTTAGCAGAGTTAAGGAGCAAACAATTTTAACACTATTGTGAAAAGTGTTTTTACCCAAAATTGCCAAGATCTAATAAGTTATTGAACAGAAATACCAGGTGTAAGGCAATAATCCTGACCAGCCATTAGAGATCACCCTATCCCAAAGAGGAGAGCTGATAAAGGTGGTAGAAAATTTGGACTGATGGATTCAATTCCCAGAAATTAAGACAGATGACAAAGATAGGGTTCCACTCTTGAGTATATCTTTAAGATCTGCAGATGAAGGAATTTCTAAAGCACGCAAAATGTACAGACAATTCCTGTTTTCAAGGGAACATTCAGTGCTTTGAATCCAAGAATGCTATGTCCAGACATAGTGGTCAGTACATGACTATGGCAACACATAGATGGTAAAGATCAGAAATAGGATTAGAATTTTTTCCATTCCACGTCATCAGGAGGATTTACTTCTACCTTCCTTTTACCAACATCAGACCAGTTGGTGCTCAGAACTGTTCCACCAGACTCCATCTGCAATATGAGAGAGAGTTTGTTTAGTTTGCTGAGCATTCTAGTAATATAAAAGCCACAGTTCCTACAGCAAACTTCAAAGAGTAGTGATTACACAGAAATTGTGTACCTATGAAATAAAATTTGACAGAGCCATCATTCCATAACCTCCAGCCCAGCAGTACTTTTATACTACTGGACACAGTGAGATGCTGCTTCATTAACAAGAAGCTTTTAAAGGGTCAGTCACGTTCTTGCCTGTGATGGCTACAAATTAAACTAA
>VYZP01063963.1:5748-17566 GCA_013400635.1 Hypocryptadius cinnamomeus | reverse complement strand
TGACAGTGCCACCTCTCCAATGACACTGGACAAACCAACAGTCCATCAAATTTCTCCTCCTCCAGAAAAGAATGTAAAACAATAATTATTTACACAAAACTGTGTGAGAAAGTTCATTACAAGAATGCAAACATCAGAAGGCTTAGAAGAACTCAGAAGAACAAGGCAACATCAGACCATTTCTGCCGTGCCTGTGGTGCTGCTCAGTGCATTCAGTGTCCCTGTCTGTTAGCTCCTGTGGGCACAGGGAAAGGCAGGGACCCCCATGGCAGAGCCACCAGGGACAGGGACAGCCAGAGGCTCTGACAGCAAAAGGAGCCTGTCCCAGAGGGGCTCTGCAAACCCAGGCAAAAGGCAGCCGTGGCTGTGAAGAGCTCCTGGGGCTGTAAATAGCTGAGAGGGAGAAAGGAGAGACAGGGAAGGAGAGGGAGGGTGGGAGCCTTGTGATGCAGATGGAGGGAAGAGTGGCTGGAGTGTGGTTACCAAGGGACAGCATATGGCACATTACAAATCCCTCCTTCTGCCCAAAGCACAGCATTACAGCTCTCAGTCCAGCACAGAGGGAGCTGGGCAGATCCCTCCTCACTCACACAGGGACTGACTGCTCTGTCCTGTGTGGCACAGCCTTGGACAGCTACAGGAACAGGCAGGGCAGGGACACTCGCTGTCCCCAGCCTGTGGTTGGAGCCATGGGCAGAGGATTCAGAGCATTTTCACACATCAGTTCTGGCTGTGATGCTGCTTGCAGACCTGGTGATGATGTATTTGCCTGGCCTCCTCTCAAGCAAGAAGAAAAATGGGGTAGGCAAAATGTTTCTGTATCTATAGGCTTGGAACAAATCACTTTTATGTTACCAGAGCAGCTGTAACCATTAGGGAATCCTGGTGGCCTGAAAGAGCTGCTGAAGAAAACCTTCCTGAGCTCCTGTGACACCTCGGTGGGGATGCTGGGTGTGACCACGGGCTGGCCAGTGTTGGGGACCCTGTGGGGTCCTGAAAGGTCACTGCAGGCACTGGCACTGCTGGGGCAGGAGACAAGAGGGGAATCCTCCCTTTCCCAGTGCTCTGCTTCCATTAACAAACAGATTTGTAGTAATGCCTCTCCTGTTCAGCATAGCACAAGCCAAAGCCCTGCTTGTAAATAAACATGAGAAAAGACTTTGCTATCACATCTGCATAATTTAGTTGAGCAAAGGTCTGAGTTACACAGGGAATGAAATGGCCTTAAACTGCAAAATCCCACTCAGTGGCCCTTCCTGATCTCTTCAGTGCTCAGTGCCCTCATGGAGGAGAAACAGCTGTACCTTAACATGTAAAGTTCCTGAGACTTCTGGTATTCATTGCTCCTGCCATGCTTTCAGGCGATTCAGCAGCTTCTCACCCATGCTGTGCTTTAGCTGAGAGGCAGCTCCAGAGAGCTGAGCAGCCCCTGTGAGCTGAGCCACACGAAGAGGCAGCACAGGCAGTTGGCCTACAGTTCTCTGTGTTCTGAAGTGGGGATCTGTACTCAAGAGCTGCAAAAAAGGTGCAAGATGCCACCTTTCCAAGGTGTCAGTGTCCTAAAAACAATGCTAAGAGGCCCCAGCCTTGGATGTGGCAGCCTGTGCCTCACCTCCCCTCGTCTGCCTCTTTGTTCAGGCTCTCAGAACGATGACACAGACGCTATCAAGGCTGAACTTGAGATGACAGCCAAGTTTGGAGCTCCTGCTTTTTGAGTGGGTTCATAAATTCAGCATCACATGGTTTACTTTTTCCTTTAGAGATCTATAAAAAGCAGAGTGCATCGTGCCCCAGCGGGGCTTTGGCACCAGAACGGTGCCATTGTGAGAGCAATCTCCCCTGGCTCCTGTTTTAAACACCCTCCTGGAGTCCCTCTGCCCACGTTCTGGTGAAAGCACTCCACAGCTTAACAGCTTTGACATTTTCATTTCTGTTTTCCTTGAAATCCTTAACATCATCTGATTGAGCATTACAGCCTGTTTGCATCCTGTTGCCTGCGAAGATCTATCACAAGCCCTCACGCTGGAAGCACGAGGCGTGAGGCTGTGACAGAGATGTCCTGATGAAGTGAAGGGTGGCAGATGAGCTGCTGCAGCCCCTCTCTGAGCTGTGCTCTCCTCACAGACTGTTCTGTAGATCATTTGCTCTCTGGCTAATGGCTCCTGGCAGGTAGCACAAGAGCCTGTTTTTATTTCATGAGCACTCTGAGGCTGCTGCCAGGGCTCCTGGGCTCTGCTCTGCCAGGAACACAACTTTGCACTTTTCTTTCATCAGCTGCTGCTGCAAGGGCATCACAGACCCTGTGCTGCTCTGTGGTACCCCTCAGCATCTCATTCGTGGGTACAAGCAGTTGGGGAGTATTGTGTTCGCAGGGGACCCCCGTGGCAGGAATGATGCATCTGGCTCCTTCTCAGAAGGCTAATTTATTACTTTATAATACTATATTATATTAAAGAATACTAAACTATACTATAAAGAATAAAGAATATTCTAATATTCTAAAGAAACTACTAAAGAATACAGAAAGAATATTTACAGAATGCTAAAAAGATAATAGTGAAAACTTGTGACTCTCTCCAGAGTCCCAACACAGCTTGGCACCAATTGGCCAAAGAGTGAAAACAACTCACAGCAGAACCCAATGAAACAATCACCTGTGGGTAAACAATCTCCAAAGACATTCCACATGAGCACAACACAGGAGAAGCAAATGAGATAAGAATTGGTTTCCTTTTCTCTGAGGCTTCTCAGCTTCCCAGGAGAAAAATCCTGGGCGAAGGGATTTGTTGAGAGAATGTGAATGCCACAGGGGAGTGAAATGCAGCCTCAAAGGGATTTGTTCAGAGAATGTGAATGCCACAGGGGAGTAAAATGCAGCCTCACCAGGAGTCGTAGGAGACAGAGCCCATGCCAGGGAGCCTCGCTGCTGGGAGCTCCTGACTAAAGAGCTGCTGTTCTGTTATTAATACCCCACAAATCTACATATTCAGGCATTAGCAAGCTGCTCCTCACAGCTCTTCTCAGATCTTGTCCCACAGTTCTGGAACATGCTGTTCCACAGGAGTCTGTGGATGTGACAGACCCAGCTGTGGGCTGAGGGGAGCTCGGTGCCTCGTGCCACTGGAGGTGGCAGCCCCAGCACTGCTCCTGCACCTCCCCAACTCAACACCTGCCCAGGGTGGGGGCCAAAACAGCACCCAAGTGTCCTCAGAGCTGCACTTTGTACTCCAGCCCTCATCTCCCCCAGAAATCCTGTTCTGCTCCCCCTCTGCCCTCGGCTTCAGCAAATCCATCCCAGACAAAGCCAAGGCTACAGAGTGCCTGGCAAGCAAGAAGCTTTTCCAAGCCCCATTATGTGTTCAAAGGTGCTGGACATCAGAAGGACTGCATGTCCCTTTCACTGCATAGCAACTAATCCTGCCAAAATGATGATGATGATTGCCACAATTTCAGAGCTCTGGGTGTTGCCCCTGCAACAGCAGCACAGCAGAGGAGCAAACAGACCACACTGTGACACCAGGCACAGGTCAGTGCCCCCTCCATGGGATGCCAGGTCTGTGTGCCAACACATCTGAGGGATCCATTCACCTTTGATCTCTGTTTTAAGTTCTCATCTTGTGAGTAGAGAGTCAGATCTGGGTGTTCTGCCAGCCTTTGCCCTGGTGGCATGCTGTGCCCTCAGCACAGGGGTTTGCACATGGGCAGCCCCAGAAGGGATGGCACCTCAGTGGCTGCACTCCCTTTTTCTTCCATTTACTGGGGGTCCAAAGCATGGCAGGGTTGAAAGGACCCCCAGTGTCACAGCAGCACGCTATCATCTCTGGGAGCATGATTACAGCCAGGACTGAAAATTGCACAAAATACCTCCCCAATGATGAAGATTGCAGGGAGGCTGGAAAATTACCTTTTTCATTATGTCTTAAAAACACTGCAATCTCAGCCTGTGTCTGAGATTCCAGGAACTGGCGTGTTGTTCAGAACAGCACTGCTGGAGTGGGCTTGCAGAGAGCAAAGCAAATGGAGCCTTCTCTCAGCCAGGTACATCAGGACCCCTGTGACCACTGGTTTTAAATCCCAATAACTCTGAATTTGCCATGGTTGTTGAAAGCTTTCTGCAGCTCCCACTAAACCGCAGGAAATGCTGGAGGAGGTTTAAAGGAGGAGAAATTGGAGCCCAACAGATGCTTTTGCAGACTCTCAGAGGTGTTCCACCGCCCTGGGCTAACCCAGGACTGGGGCTGGAGAAAGGACTGCATTGGAGAAAGCACAGGGCAGAGTTTCACAGCTGGGTCTGTCCCCTCCAGGGTGCACTGGGAATCCTGCAGAGTGCTGGGGTCGTGCAGCAGCTCCTGCAGCAGTGCAGATGAAAGGACCACTAATTCCCATTAGCAAAAACCATCCTGTGCCAAGTGGCAGAGGACACACACTGAGGTGGGAGCACTGAGCTGCCAGCCCGTGGGTGCTCCGTGCACTGTCCCTGTCCCCTGAGTCAGGGTCTGGCAGCAGCTCTGCCAGCTGCCTCCTCCCCATCCACAGGTTGATGCCTCAGGATTTCAGCTTTTCTATTTTCCATCTATTTGTAATCCTGCAGTTCTTTAGTGTATAACTCTAAACTCCACTCACAGTGTGAGCTGCTGCTTCCCCATTTTGGGCAGACACAACAATTCCTCTCCAGGCCTGGCAGTCAAGGACACCTCACTGCCTCAGGCCTTGAGAGATGGAAACAAAAGTGAGTTGGGGGGAGGAAATCTGGGGTCAATGACTTCATTAGCTGAAGCTGTAACTGGAAGATGAACCCCCAATATGCAAATGGCCCAAACTTATAAAAGTGTGAAACCTGTGACCCATTGTCCATTTTGGGTGTAGCCCCTGGGGGGCTTTGTCTGCCTGAAATGTCCCTGAAGGCCCTTCAATAAATAGAACTGCTTTTTATTCCCTTAATTTCATCTGGTCTCTGTTTTCAGATAGCCCCAAAAAAAGCATCAAGGGCTGCCAGCTCCATGGGCACGGGGCAAAGGTGCTCTGTGGGCTCCATCCAGGCACAGGCAGAGCACGCAGGTGGGTTGATCAGGCACATGAGCATGGACAGGGCTCAATCCCAGTCTGGCTAAAGGAAGAATCTGCTCAAAACTGTCTGGTAAAGGTGCTTCAGAGCCACAGAGACAACTACTTCTTTGTGCCAGCCACAGGGCAGCTCTCTACTGCCCTGAGCTGTGTTTGGGCTCTGGGGTCAGGGATGGGCACACCAGGAAAAGTCTTTGCCCTCAAGGAATTGGAAACCCTCTTCCTCACAGTGCAGCACCCAGATTCTCTCATTGAACCATCACAGAGGCTCCAGGGGCTGAGGTACAGCTCCTCAAGCTGGGGAATCTTTCTAAGTAACTTTCTGGTCCTGCACAGCTGCTCACACAGCACTGGCACCACAGCCCTGGCCAGCAGCTCCCAGACACTGCAGCCCCTGCCTCAGGGAATGTACCAGAATATGGAGATAAATTTTATCCAGCAAATCAGAGAGGAAAAGAGCTTTGGCTGGGAGCCCACCCTGGCTCATGGCTGAATGGGAGCCAGCAATGAAATTAAAAGGCAAAAACAAACCACAAAAAGCATTGTCGAGGAAAAGGAAAAGTAGCAAATTGNCACAGAAACTGGTGAGGTGCCTCTGAGGGGCCTGCATGGCCAGGCCAGGGGTCTGAAGGGGAAAATTGGCATTTCTTGTTTTCCTGTCTAGTTTTAGGGGAAAAAAAATATAAAAATCAGTGTACCAGTATCTCAACCCTCCTTAGAAATGACATCACCTTGGAGCAGCCCAGGTGGATTGGTTTGTGTTTTATAAATGGGATGGGATTTTGATTGGTTGTTGATTTAGAGTTTATTATTTGTTTGTATTGTACAAGTAAAAAGCAAGAGACAGGAAAATGACAATATTTATGTAAATTTAGATTAAAGATAAGATGGCAGTTCATGCAAAGTTTTTTTCTACATATTTTTTGAACTAATAGCATAAAAGAAAAGGTGTAAAGTTATTATACTCTAACTAATAAGAAAAGGATTCACGTGGGTTTAACATTAACAAAAGGACTTTTATAAACTTCAAGCAATACACAATAATTTATTATTTAAGATTGAAACTTTTTTATTTTTGTAAAGCATATATTTAGAACTTCTTATATCTTGAACTATTAATAAGTTCTTGTTTTTTCTTGTTCTTTCTGATAAATATAAATGTATTCACTTTTATTTTAATTTTTTAGCTTCTCATGAGATGGTTTAGAAATTTCTCAGCTTTTCTTAGCTTTTTGTTTACTTTCTGAAGCTTTTTTGCACTTTTTAAAGTCTTTTACTTTTTTTATATTCCTGCACAGCCCAGGTGGAGAGCTCACACAGTTCTGGGAGCCAGGGGTGATATCTCTGATTTTTAGAGTGCCAGCACCACCATGGCTTTGCACCCTAGAACAAGAAATTGTGTTCTGGCAGAAAAGGCATCCAAGGGCTATTTCTTCTCCACTTTATGTGGTTTAATCCTCCTTCCCTCTACCCCAGCTGCTCCCACTGCTGGGAAGTTACACATCCCATGTGTCCCTGCACCAAGAACTCCACACAATGCGCTGTCTTTGGAGGGCTGGGAACAAAACACAGCACATTTGTGAGGCACTTACTGGTGCTGCTATAAAAAGCACTTCCCATGAAGTGTGCTAGTGTGGCACAGCTGCTCGGGTCACCGCTGGTGCTCCAGACACACTTCCCCTGCCTGAATCAATTTTTGGTGTCATTTTTAGCATGCAGTGAATCTTATTTCTTGCAACAGTATAACAGTAGGGCACTAAATAATCGCATTAGGGGAGGTGAGAACAGATGCATCTTGTTTTTGAAAACATTATTTCCAATTGAATCAGCCTGGTGAATTCATGCTCAGATATTCTGTGCTGTAGGGACACTTAATAATAAAAGTTCCTTTCACTTGCTTTTGCAGGGCACAAATCTAATACATGACTGTCAAAATCTGGTCACTATTAAATTTATACTGGCTTTTTCCTGACTATCAAAAACAACCAAGTGGCCCAACTTGAGCAATTTGTGGCTGCTCAGAGGAGCTGGAGTTCCCCTCTCAGCCAACACAGCCATGCACATCTGCACATCATTTAGAAGGCTTCAATTTGGTTTATAGAAGTCAAACTCTTTCAGGCCAAGGGCAAGAACCCAGGAGATGCTGCCAGACCTCCCAAGGATGATGTCCTGCTTGGAGGCAGAATGATCAGGAGTGGCTCTGGGCTGGGCAGCACCAAGCAGGACCTGGCACTGCTCACCACTGGGCTGCTGCTGGCTGGGACCAGTCTGAGCCCCTGCAGGGCAAAATGGTTTTTCCTTCTGTCAGAATGAAGCAAATTCCATCCCCCTGGCTGAAGGCATGTGTCTCAGACTAACAGGCACAAAAAGCCTTTTTTTGCTGAGTTTCTGAAGATGAGGCATTTGAAGTCGGCGTCTCCGATTAGTCCCGTGGCAGTTGAGCACCTGTGATTACGTGCTTTCATTAGATTTTTGTGTTAATTGAAAATGCTTTTGAAAGCCATGGAGTGCTGTTGTGCTGCAGCCTCAGTGACCTCAGCCAGGTCTGAAAAAAGGAGCTCTTTCCTTTGAAGCACCCAGGGAAGAGAAGTCTGGCGCCAAGACGCTCAGAAAATTTGTTCTATTATTATTTTAGAAGCAGAACAAACAGATTTGGCACCAGCAGCAGAGAGCCTGGCCCAGGTCAGTGTTTCTTGCCTGGGCTTTTTCCATTCCCACAGGAATCCACAGGCATCTCCCAGCACTGCCAAATGCTGAGGGGCTCCAGGTACCCAGAACTCAGTTCAGGACAAGTTCTCGCTGGAACTGAAAGGACTTTAGAAAGGAGATTTCCTCCCTCATTTTCCCTGGCTGCAGAGCTGCAGTGAGTCAAGCTTGCTGAGAGTGATTCAAGCCTGGGTTTTACCCTTTCAAACACCTGCATTTCTTTCTTATTTAGCAGGATCCATCCAAAAAGAACTCAACAAAGACACGGGGTTTCATGCAGAAATCAAGTAAAAGCTATCATACAATTTTGCTCTGATGGGAGGCAAATACAGAGTAATTTGGGCTGAATTTTCCTTTAAGTTTCTTCAGAAATGAAACCTGAGATGGCAAGGAGGATGAGGGAAATTGCTCCTCTGTATCCCTGGGAGCTGAAATTGCTGAGAACTGCAGAGCTTCACCAAATCCCCTTATTCAGGACACACTCTTGCAGCATTGGTAGATGGGGCAGGGCTGAGATTTGAGAATGTCACAAACAGCACCCTGAGCAGGCAGGGGCTCTTTTCTATCCACCATGTGCATAACAACCCTGGTAGGCACAACATTTTCAAATATCCTCAGTGTAAAACTCTTTTTTTTTTAATGAATCTGCTTGCCATGTATATGCTGTGCAGATAGATAAGGGATAATGTGCTCAACACAAAGTAATGATTCTTCATCATGTGAGCTCCTGTATTCACAGACAACCTGCAGCTGAGCAAATTAAGTCTAGGCAGGCCCCAAAAATACCTATTTGGTCATCCAGTAGAGCAGAGAATATGCACTGGGCAACTTCTGAAGAGTTCAGCCTTCTGTATATCATGAGATGACAGGATCAGGGGTCAGTGACCAGTCCTTCAGCACATTTCCACACTGTCCAGCAGAAAACTGACTCTGAGTCAGCACAACAAAGTTTCTCCTTCCTTAGGATGAGCCTGTGGTAGATACCCACGTGCTTTCTGCAGGTCAAGGCTGTGGTGGGATCTACATCTCTGATAGGGCTGGGAAGCAAAGCTCCTCTGGCCTTTGGTCACTGCTGACTGCACTGTCCTGGGGCACAAGGTCACCCAAACACACCACACTCAACGTGCATCTGCAGGGCATTTTAAAGAATGCACTTTAAAAATGAAGACATGAAAGTGCCTGCAAATCTAAGACACCCTGCACACGAACGTGTCGCTGGAGTTTGAGAACAGGCTCGACAATAATGGAGCATCTGTCTGCAAAAAGCAGACAAAGGGAATAATCAGGCCTGGGCTTATTTTTATATCATAATTCACTGCTGGAGTGTGAGTGGCTGTGGCTGGACTCCTGATAAGCAGCAGGCAGGCAGGACGTGGTGACCAGCTGGTGCTGCTGGCACGGCTGCCTGCACTGCAGCAGGGCTGGAGCGGGACAGGAGGGGAAACCACAGCAATTCCATGGGAGAGGAGGGAAAGGGCAGGCACTGAGCCCTGGAGCACAGCTAGTGTCACTGTGGCACTCCATGGGTGGTGGTGGACCCCATACTGCTGTACCACACCATGCCATGATGATTTTTTACCTTTTCTTTTATATACCTTTGATGAATTCTCAGCAACATGCCCTTAACATGCATACTTGTAATTCCTTAAGTCTAATAACTTAACATAGTCCTAATATTCTGTTAGGCTGGAAGATCAAACATCCTAAAGGCCTCACAGCTGGAGGCTGGAAAGCCCTATGCTATTTTGAAAAACCAAGGTTCCCTCTAAAATACATCCTATAAACAAGGATTGGGCCCATACTTTGAAATGGGAAGGTGTCACACCATTCATTCTCATTGGGGGGATCTTCATTAGATATGCTAATTAGCAAGGTCTATTAAATTACATACACAATCTATCGTGTGTGTGCATTTCAGCACGCTCCACCTTGGCAAAGTGGTGCACCGTAAGGATCCTTATTAAACACCCAGATAAAAACCCTTTATCCCTCAACTGTGTCTGCTGTTAATTTTAGGACCAAGGGGAAGGCACCACCCACACTGCTGTACCCCACACTGGGGCTGCGTGCCCTGCCCTGAGCCCTGCCAAGGCTCACAGCCCCTCCACACTGAGGGCACACAGCAAACTAAAGAGCCAGAAAAGCAAAGCACTGCCAGAGAGAAGAAAAACGACCCAAATGTAAGTGACAAGTGTTGTTTGAATAGGAAACAGTGTCTCGCTGAACTCTGCACATAAAATGAGTGGAGAGAGTGGAAAATGTCTGAAGCAATTTGCAGGAGTTTATTGAATCCCCACAGGGAGCTCCAGATGGTTTGTGTGGCCAGTGTGGCTTTTGTTGCTCGTGCAAAAGCTGCCCTGAGTTTTCAGGAGCATTTGTGATGGCAACAGTGTTTGCTTTCCTCCCTCCCTGCCTGCACTGACAGGGGGATTCTCTCCCCACTGAACCCACAGGGGCCCCTCTGTCCTCCCCACTGCCACCACCAGCACTGGACAAGAGGGACACGCTGTCCCTGTGCAGCACATTTGTGTTCCTCCCCCTTTTCTGTGTCATTTGGGAGTCAGGGACTCGTCCTCAAACCCGCACTTCTGTTTTTTATGATGCTTAAAGATGTTTTTGTGGGCTCTATAATGAGGCAATCTGTTGTCATCAGGCTGTTCCAATGGGTTTGTAGGCAGGATAATGCTCTGGCACAGCATTTCCCGGGGGGATGAGATCCATAGGGCTGCTCCTGACTCCTGTGACAGCTTCCTGTGCCAGCACCAGGTACAAGCCTCCACCCTGTCCCCCACCAGTGTAAAGGCATCAGGTTTAAACCTACAAGATGCCCACACATCCTGTCAGGTACCGTACAGCCCCTGCAAACCCTTCCCAAACTTCTCTCCACCTCAGCTTGCAGCACCAGAGCCAGACTTTCAGCTGGTGGAGAGCAAATGACTTCCAAGACCGGGGGAGGCAGCAGCTCTGGGGCAGCCTGGGATTTTGCAAACCACCCCCAAGGCAGAGAGAAGCCCTGAGTCAATTATACATCCAAGCTATTCTTTCCTTGCAGTTTCTGACAGCCCCCACCATATGCTGTGTTTTCTCACTGCGTTCTACCTAAAGTAGGAAGAAAAGTATTTGAGGTTTGGGGTTTTTTTCAGTCGTGCATTTTTAATTGGACTATAAATTCCACTTTGTTGTGTTCTAGAATGTTATTTTTATTTTCCAATAGAACTGTCTCTTCTTTGATGAGGGCAGAGATTTATTACCCAATTTCCAGCTTTATGTCTCCCTTTTGGTCTGTTGTTTTAGCTGTTTCCTGGTTATACAGACAATCCCTTTCCCCCATCTTTTTATAGTTGAATTTCCTCAAGTCCTTGTTTCTGCACTACTCATTAATACCCACTTCTTTTACTCAGTCTCCTCAGGATTCATCGTGGATCCATCCACAGACCTACATTTCCATTTTATATCTTCTTGAGGATGTCTCTGAGCTTTCCATAATTAGACAAGATATTGTCATTGAGCAGTGTGATGTTACAGTGATTTTATGGCCGTGTTTATGCTCTGTCCCCATGCCCAAACCCTGCACAGAATTACTGAAAGGCCATTGCATGTGTTTATTTTTATACACCCATGGAGAATGTCACATCACAACTTTCAGCCCAGCCTCTGGTTGTTGGTGAAGCCACAGCCTCTTGCCCAGGACCCTGTCTGGATCCTGAACCAGTAACTGCTGTCTGTGCAATGGAAGGAAAGGGAGCCAAAGTTAATTTAAGCACAAATACCCTGTAACCTGCTAATTAAACCAACTCCCCAGTGCTGTGCCCTAAAATACCTCTTCATTAATAGGCAGGGCAGCAAGGCCACAAGTAGGACACAGCTGTGTCCTGGCAGAGGCTCTCTTGGCTTGGACACTGCCAGCCCAGTGTGGGGCAGGTGTGGAGAGCTTGAGTACCTGCCCTGGGCACCTGGAGAGCTGAACTGCCCTGGGCACTGCCCTGCACACCTGAGAGCTGAACTGCCCTGGGCACTGCCCTGCACACCTGAGAGCTGAACTGCCCTG
>VYZP01063961.1:17378-59459 GCA_013400635.1 Hypocryptadius cinnamomeus | reverse complement strand
TAATGATGGTAAAGCTGTTCCTGGAATCTGAAAAACACACGTGCATAAAAAGCAATCTCAGTATGCTGCATGATGATATTGATGGAGCTGGCCAAGCAGCATGGTTGAGTGCCTGTGTGAATTTCGTGAACAAATTTGCCTGCACTGAGGAGTTTCCTGGAGGCTATGCTGGAGTCAGGGCATGGAAATGAATGCAGGCATGAGACAAAGGACTTGCAGTAAGCACATTCTCCATTGGAACAAACGCAGGTGATTAATGGAGCTGTAAAGCGACTTGGGATGAGGAGACTCTTGTCTCTTTCTAGTGCCAAGAACAAACATTTTCAGCTGCTGAGATGGGCTGTATATGTCAATTAATTACCATTTTTTCAATTAATTGTTCCTGCGATACACCTTTCCCTAAAGAAATTATTGAGCAATACAAGCAGAACTCAAACTAAATCTGTCACAGCTGAGAGGGTAACTGACTGCATTTGCAATTCCTGCTTCCCAGATGTCCCAGGTAATGGGACAGAAGCACAGAAAGGGTAATTCAAGATAGATATCTCTGCCCCCAGGTCTCATTGACTGACACTCAGCTTTCTTATTTTTTTCAAATTTTCTCAGTGTGATGCTGATGATTTTGTTAGCCAGTAGTCACAGTGGATCTTGAAAAAACCCAAATGTTTGCATGGGCTGTGTATTTGCAATGTGATGGGAACGAATGGAGGCTTTCTTTACAGTCTTCAGTGATCACTGGTGGTGATTGAAACACTCCTAATGAGCAGCTCCTGCAGGCGCATTGGAGAAATGGCCTGCCAAGACAAAGCCCCTTTATCATGAATTGCATCTTGGGTGTCCTGTCACAGAAATTCAACATTAATAATTTCTGATTAATTAATTAATTAATTAATAATTCTGATAATTAAGACACTTTCTCCCTTGTACTTTTAGAGCTACAAATGCACCCTGTGGGGCAAAATCATGCTCTCCTATTGTGTCATGTCCACATATTCTCAGCACCAGAATTTAGATGGTTGAGGGAGGTGATTGTCCTGCTCTGCTCTGCAGTGGTGTGGCCTCACCTTGAATATTGTGTGCAAGTTTTGGGCACTGCAATATAAAAAAGATATAAAGCTATTACAGAGTGTCCAAAGTAGAGCTACAAAGATGGTGAAGGACCTAGAGAAGAAGTATGAGAGGCGGATAAGGACACTTAGTTTGTTCAGCCTGGAGAAGAGGAGACTGAGGGGAGACCTCACTGCAGTTACAATTTCCTTTTGATGGGAAGAGGAGGGGCAGGCACTGATCTCTGTTGTGACTAGTGGCATGAAGGTGTGTCAGGGGAAGGTTTAGGTTGAATATTAAAAAAAATGTTTTCCCCCAGAGGGTGGTTGGGCACTGGAATAGGCTCCCCACAGAAGTGGTCACAAGAGGTGAGCAGGTCACAAGTCAAGCCTGACAGAGCTCAAGAAGCATTTGGACAGGCACGTGGTGACTCTTGGGGTGTCCTGTGCAGGGCCAGCAGTTGGACTCAATGATTTTTATGGGTCCTGTACCACTCAGGAGATTCTGTGATTCTATGATTAGCTTTCTGTATCTTATTCTGATCACCTGAGCACCCACCAAGAGTGGGAGCCAATAACTAATAGACTGAATTTCCTAGCAGGATACCTGATAGAAATAGCATCTACTTTCTTCTAATAAGCCACAGAAGTTGTTGGAAGAAAATTAAAGCCTGAAGCACCCTTGGTTTTGTTGTGCTGTTTCAAACTATTTTTGAATCTCCACTAACCTAAAAGATTTCTCAGATAAACGATTGCCTAAATTAGAATTTCTGATTCACATGAAATATTGGGAAATGAGAGGAAGGGTTATATTAGCTATTTCATTAGAACTAATTCTCAGGGTCTGTATCCCAGCCTACAGCAGAAATGTCAAGAGGAGCAGCTGCTGCAGCACACAAGCCAGCAGAACATTTCCATCCCTGAAAAAGGCAAAGGGGAGTGGGGGAAGCTGAGTGAATTGCATAAGACCTGAACATTGTAAAGTAGTGATGGACTGTATGTCTGTAGAGATTTTGCTGAACCTTTAATCTGTCCATTTTTAGAGATTAAATGTTGTTTTCTTTGTGAAACATGCAGATTTTGATAGTGTCAACATGCCATGCTTTTGGGCTTTAGTGTGGTTCTAGAAGAGTATACTGTACACCTCAGCCCTTTGTAATACAAGTTGTCATCATTAGCAGGGCTTTTCTTTTTTACTTTATTTATCTTCACTAGATGCCAAATAAGCAAACCTCTTGCCTTATTATGATGCTTTGTGTTACCAAACAACACTTGCCAGCATAAAAGCAGAGCAAATTAACAGAAAGGAACAAAGAGGATGGTCTTTCATGGGCTGTTGCTTGCACTTGAGTCTTACAACTCCTCCCTGACTAGGTGGGCCATCAGCAATGTCACTAGGATTTACCATTTCTGTCATACATTTCTTTGTCTGCATGAAGTCAGAATCCAGGTCTTCCTGGGAACTATTTTGCCTAATATTTCTTCAGATATTGCTTAACACTAACACATTGTACTCACAAAGTATGTGAAAGGGCTGGGTTGTTGCTATGCCTTGTTAGTTGATGTCAGCATGTTGGACTAGAGTCTCACTGTAAAGCTGTCATGGTAGTATGCCAGGCTTTGAAGAAAAAAAATTTAAGAAGAAAAACATTGGCACTTAAAAAGTCAGGCAAGCATATAGCAAACCATGGTGCGTATTCACTGCCAGTACATACTTTGTTTCATCCCAGTGTCTTTCCCCCAGGCTTGTAGAAATATTTGTTAAAAAACAACATCCAGAGAGGGGAAAGTAGAGCAGTATGTGGCTTTGGATATTTTCACATATTTCTATGTGATGGAGCTACAGGTTTTTTGACAAGCTAGGTTGTGGGTGCATGTCTTCTTTTGGCTGGCTTGAGAGGTCACTGTCTGTGGTTTCTTGTTACCCCCCAGATCCTCTCTACCCAGCTACTCTTCATGCTCAGCTGGTTCTCTGGACACTTCACAACTTCTTTGGGGCCATTTAAATTGATCAGTCTTGTGCCTTTAGAGGGGGATCTTGGCAACACCACACCAGGAGGTGTGAAGGAACAGTGAATGCTAGCAGGGAGGCTGTGTCAGACTGGGGCTGGTCATTTTGTCCTTCAGCTCAGCAGTGTTAGTAAGCGGTGGCATGGGTACAGTCTTGCTTCTGATCTGAGCCACACTCAGCCCCTAGAACACTGCAGCTGAGAAGGAGAACATTACTAGAGAGTTATAATTACCATGGGCTAAAGCTGTGCCTGAGATAATCAGATAACCTCACTGCTTTTTGTTTCCTATTGGGTCTTGATCAGCTCTCTAGATACATTGGCTGCTGTCTATACCATTTGTATCAAATATCCTTACTGAGCCCACTCAAGTGTACAAGAACAGCACCGTGTTGGAACTTCCCATTTTACAGAGCGAATTTGCTCAGACTAAGAATTCATATCACAGTTCAGGCTTGCTGTACCATATCCAGCATTACAGAGAGCCTCCATGCAGCTATCACTCCAGTGTGGCTATCACTCCATGTAAAATCCTGGTGATTCATGGTTGGGTAACTGTTGAAAAGCTTTTACTTTTTATCTAAATTGGGGATACCTGTACTCTATCTTCTCTGAGAAATAAAAGAATTACTTCATATTCAGTAAAAATACGGAAGTGGGAGAGCCAACTGGGCTCTTTGACTCTGGTTCCACACAATCTTGGGCAACCAGATGATAGACATTTATGGCCCAGAAAGGTCCACAGAACACTTCCTTTTCCTATTCATTATCTGCCTTTTGCATAGATCTAATTGTTTGTTATTGCAAAATGACTACCTAAATAGATATTAAGGCTTAGAAATTACAATCATTTAGTTTGACTTCCTCATAATGCTTATCCTAATGCTCATTCCTGCAGTGGAGGAAATTAATCTTTGCTATTAATTTTGTCTATTAAAGCCAGAATTCAGATCAGTCCATTTGCAGTCCTTATTAAATAAGGACCCCTGGTGGCCCTTATTAGATAGATGAAGGACCAGAGTGAAGTTCCTTGTTACTTAAATGAAATCCATGTTTAGCAAAGCTGTTAAATCACAGCTGAAGGCAGACATCTTGATGAATAAATCAGCATTCATGAATAAATAATTGACATAAGTGCTAAAATGGGATTTTCTTTCTCATGCTGTTTCTGTTCTTGGCCAAAAATTGAGACAGTCTGTGAGTGGCAGTGGTGGCCCTTGTGGCAGAGACAAGTAAGTTCAGGTTTCCAAAGGTGTAGATACATTTCTGGTAGGACCAACAGAAGCATCTCAGTTTGCTGGAGGCTTCAGCTCCTTCAGTTTCAATGATTCTGATGAGTTAAGGAGCTGGAATGAGCCTTACCAGCACGTTTCCCACAGGACATCAAATAACGTGAGTCAGTGCTGCTCTGGGACACATTTGCACTTTGATCTAGCAGTTAAAGGCTCAGTGTCCCATTAACAGTTTGTTCAAGACAGCTGCCTTTCCCTGTAATTGTGCTGGTTATTCACACCAGTGGAACTTTCATCAGCCAGCCGCTTCCTGGGGACAACTATTTCCCACTCTGCATCACCAGCCTTAAATAGGTTATGAGTCTTGCAGCATTTTGTGTACAAGGCCATGAAAAGTTTCAAGAGCAATGCTTCTGGAAAAGTCTTCATGTTTTTGTTAGCAAGGTGGCTGAATCCTGCCAGAGACAGAGGAAGAATCACATCCAAAGCTCATCTTGCATAGAGCCAGCTCTGGTATTTTTTTGTCTCCTGCCTAAGTGCTACGCAGGACCCATAAGAACCATCCCAGCGTGCCATTTTGTTTTGCTAAATTTTTAAAATACCTGTGGTTGTGGGGAAATGCCAGTTCTGAAATCTGCCACTTTAACAATACAAGTGGTTTTCAGATGCTGGGGATAAGGATGCAACTGCTCCAAGAGCCCAAAGTGCTGGTATTCCTAAGAACTGCAGCCAGGCACTTACAATGCCCTTGTGTCTTAAAGCCACAGCAAAGGGCAGGAACCGGTGCCACCCGGGAATCAAAGGCTGTCGTTCATGCCCACACAAAGCAGGCAGGCAGGGCCTCTGGAGCACTCTCAGTATCCAAAGCAAGGCTCAGATGAGACTAAAGCAGTGCCAAAGTTCTTGCTGTGGTTGTTTCACCTCATGCAATGCATGTGATAAACATCAGTGCCCGCTGCTGTATGCGGAGGGCCAGCACGTGGCATAACACGCAGTCGTCTGCAGGGATGCAGTGCTAGCACACTTGAAGAGAGAAAAAGCAGGATGGTGTCTTATTACAGGCCGTTTGGGGGCTATGTCTCCAGTTACAAGAGCTCCTCACCTAGAATAAATTGACCCAGCTCCATCTGACTCAGAGGAGCTACACTGATTTACCCATGCTGGAGCTCTGCTTTGGGTTTCTGTAGTGTAAAGCCATCCACTCTCTAATTTCACTGGCTCATAACTTCACCAAGTTACAAAACCAGCTAACAGATATTTGCATATTATGAAAGCAACAGGTATGTCCTGGAAACAGACGTTCCTGGAGTCCTGGGACATGCTTTTCCTGAACACATAGCAGGATAATTGCGCAAGGCATGAAAAAGCCACTCGCTATCATCAGACACTGTGAAAGACATTAAATGGCTCTCATGGTAGCATGGCATGTAAAAGGAGCAGGTAAAAGCAGCAGCAATCTCATGAAGAGGAAGAGAAGTTACATGAAGTTTATAAGGAAATTTCTAAAAATCCAGAATTCAGGTGGGATGGGAAGGTACAAATTTGGACCCTGACCCAGACTGCTGAAGTTAGCAGTGACCTTGCTCGATGGTCTCCACTGTTCTACAGCCTCTTCCTCTCCACTGCTGTTGCAGCAGCAGAATTTCCCTTGACAGCTTCTGTTTCCCCACTAAATCTTGTTGTTTCTTGCCAAGTGTCCCTGTTTTATTTTGGGCATGGAGCACCTCCCCAGGATAGAACCTCTTATTCCGTAGTCACAGCGTGTATCTAGGACACATATATTCCTACTCTCTTAGGAGAGCAAATTATGCCTGGGATTCCCACATTGTGGATGAAGCTTCTTGCTGTAAAAAGCAGAAGATGCAGAGTAAGAGTAAATTGCTCTACCTATCTCACAATTTTGGGCAGAATGGACTGGCCACATGTGTGGTGAGAGCACTTCCTAGGTGAGGTTAATGGATGTCATGGGTAAAGGAGCTCCTAATTTTGGACCTTGTAAGCCCTTCTGTCCTTAGCTATGCAGCACCATGAAAATTGTACTGTACAGAGATAACCACCTGACAGCACTGTCTGGGAAATGCTTGGGGGCTTTTTTTCCCACCACCTTTTGCACACAGCAGCTCCCCAAGCAAGATTTTGAGAAGCCAAACAAGTCCATGATGAGCAGAAGCAATGTGCAGAAGGACATGCTGGGCCATAAGTATTTTTACAGCTGAGCTCAGTCTTTCCTAAGGATGCTGCCCTATGGATCTTCACGTCCAAGATATGCTCTGGCAGTAGATAAGCTAAATCAAACAGTAACCATGTGGGCTGCATGCAGGCAGGAGTGGGGCCTGGACCACCTCTGACTTTGCTCTTTCAGCACAGAAGTGCCTAAATATCGAAACTGGGATGTCTGCACAGGAAATTTGGTGCTACAGATGCTTCATGGGGAACCCATGGGCAACAGTATCAGTGTCTTCTTTTATATATCCTCAGTCATGGATTTGTTGTAGATGACACTAAAAAACATGTGGATGTGGGATCACTGAAAAATGTTTGGCTTGATGATTCTCTGTTGCCAAGAGATGCTAAAACTGGCTTCAGGCTTGCCAGATCCTTTCAGCTAAGAGGCCTCTGCCAGCTGTGCAAGGCTCAGCAAGGTTGGTATAAGCCTTTTTCAACCTTGAGAAGCCAAGTTTACTGTAGAAGTCTTATGGTGTTTGTACCAACAAATGCTCCTGGTCAGCGTTTTATTTTGCTTTGTGACTTGGTTGCCTGAGCTGGAAATGCTGTTGTTTTGGAGTTGCTTATAGGACTTGTTATTACTTACTTCAGTGGCTACAGGATTTTGAAGTTGTGATGCTATTTTTTGCTCATCCATTTATCACCCTGAAGTTTTCTGGTCATGTGTTGCCCTGTATGTGTGTCCCCTTCATGTATGTGTCCCCTTCCATATCTCTGACCTACCAAGAGCCTACATTCTAGGCTCTTGTAGACCATATTTCAAGGGGGTTGTAAAACCTGGCAAAAGCTGAAAGAGAGCAAGACAGAAAATATATTGACATTGACGCAGTCATATACAAAAAAAGTGCCAATATTTTGCAATGGAGTCCCAGAGGGAGATGGTGCCCATCCAAAAATTCTTGTAGGAAACACTGTTGTTTCTCAGCAAATTTCAAAAGTGAGAAAAATCTCCCTGCTTTTATTGATGAAAACACCTGCTGGTTTCTCAGTGATTGGTAATGACAAATAATGAAGTTGTGGAATGGCATTTATTTAACACAAAGATAGACTAAAGTGGAATTGGAGTTCACCTGAGTCAGCTATGCAAAACTCCCTCTGACCCAGTTCAGAGGCTGACGTGACAGAGGAGCACAAGGTGCTGTGTATGGCAGGCAAGATGCTGTGCTCAGGTAATCTCACTGCCCTGAGCATTTTCACAAGCACACATCCACAGTTCATTTCAGGATCTACTGCTTGGATAGGTTTTTCTTGGAAATGTTAAAAAAATATTTTTGAAAATTTTTTACATGTTCTAACATTTTAACATACTCTCATCAAAACTGTGCTTTTAGAAGACATTTCTAATGCTTTTTTCCCCAAGATTTCCATTGACTGCAGCAGGCTTTGGCATGGATGCTAACTGTACAAAGCCTAGGACTATAAATATAGATTCCCAAGGACTTGACTGGAGGGAGTGACAGATGCATAGCTTGACTCCATGATCTGCCAGGGCAACATTTTCCAGAAGCAAAAAATGAGAATCATCTGTGTTAAATTTATCCACACTTGGACTTCTTTGGTACGTGCAGGAGGAAATCGCCAGGGAGCAGATGACTTTTTAATCTGCCAGTAGTGTAAAGTTTGTGCGCAGTCTTCGAGGCAATGCTGTTTATTACATTCCTTGGGTAAATTTTACCTCTGATGCAAAATATATAAAACATCTTCACAAGGTAAAAGGGAGGATCAAAAGCACATGGTGAATAACTCTCTCTTCTTTGGCTCCTGCCTGAAGTGTTGCTGTGTGCTCTTATGACATGGTTTAGATCTTGGATACAGACACCCAGTCATGCTGCTGATGTGCTTCCCAAGGACCTCATCTGCACCCCACCAAAAACCTCCTCTCCACCTCAGTTGCTTTGGAACCAGGCTGAAATGCACTGATCTCCCACTGATGCCCCACTGTCCGCTAGAAACCTTCTTCCTCTTTGTACTGGAGAGGGATCTTTTGTTCAGTCTGGCTAACAACTTGAGAGCAGGGTTACATTTTTTCCTCCATTTCTGGTGACCTTTGGGGCTGCAAGCATGTTTTGGATGCGAGCTCTCAGGTAGCAGAGTGCTGTGTTTGCTCCTGCCACGGCGGGGACGGAAACGTGTGTTTAGAGGGAAGTTCTGATTACGATCATCAAAGCGTTTCTTTTCTTCAATTCAAACAGACCCTCACAATGCAAGCTCTGTAAGCCAAAAGCATGATTCAATGCTTTAATCATTGTAAGAGGTGATGGGGATGGAAAGGGGTCACTCATTTTTCAAGGAATACTGGGAGTGAGATGATTTGTACCAGTCTCGTTGGCAAAGCCTTTCTGCCAGTGCCCAGCCAAGCCCTTCATCAGAGATGGGATACAGAGGTAGACAGGGCCTTGGCCTGACCCAGAACTGATGCACTGATGCTTTTATAAGTGGTTTGCAGCAGAGAGAACCAGAGGCAGTTTGAGCTGACTGGCTGGAGCACAGGGCTGAGTAATTCAGGCATTCGCAGCACAGGTTAGCAGGAAGGCCCTGGGCGACTCTTGCCATTGCACCTCCTCTCATTTTTCCCATCTGTCAGAGGGAATAACACTGACTCTGCCTGCCTTGCGAAGGTACCTTGTGGGGCCTGAGTCATTTGGGAGGGGGACAGACCCTGCATGGTGCCACTGGTCCCATCACAGCTGCCTGGTGGTTCCTGAGGGGAGACCACAGCCAGCCGATGGCAAAGAGCTTTGGAGATGCAAAGAGCCAGTGCTGGCATTAAATCACAGGGGCTGACACGCCTTCACAAAAACTGTATTTTAGTGTCTCCTGATGAGCAAGAGAAAATTAATTCCTCTCTGGAGGGTCCAAGCTCAATTCCCTCCTTCCTCATCCCCAAACCAGCTCTTTCTTCTGCACTTATGGGAAGGAGAGGCCGGAGGCTGGAGGCCGGCTGGCTGGGAGTTGTTCCAGCAGCAGGGAGCACTCATCTGGCAGCATGCTGACAGTCTGGAACTGGAGGACTGTCCCCCAGGGACCCCTGCCAGATGGCTGGGATTAGAGTATCCCTCTGGCAGTTTTAGCCCCCGCTGGAGCAGTGGAGGGACGTGGGACTGGAGCTGAGCAGGACAAAGATGTTTTCCACTGGTTTAGCTGGGAGGGCTTCGGGACAGAAGGGAACATCCCCAACTGTATTCCTGTGGCTATTAGACAGGCTGAGACAAGGGAATAGCTGCATAGACAGAGAGAGGAGCGTTGATGCTGGGTACTGTGTGAGTACCAGCTTTCAACTCCTGTGTGTGTAAATGTTAGTTTTGGATCCGTGATGCCTGGCCCTGAAATGTGTCACCACAAAGCCATTTCTGAAGGGACTGCAGATTCATTTACCAAAGGCAAGGGTGCTCTAATGAAAAGGCATGTACTGAAATATCCCCTCCACCAGCCTCCAATGCGCTGCTATTCATGGTTTGACATGGAGGGAGAAGCTGCTGTGCTGCTCCACACCCCTTCAGTGCTGAGAGCTGGCCTCGTTTTGCTGGATCTTTGTGAGAGGAGGGCAATGGTGCTGTCTGCATGGCCAGACAGGCCCTCAGCCCTGCCCCTCCTCTGCTTTGGCCTCGTTGGCTCTGGGCTCCAGCATGGGTTCATTGCTCCAAAAGAACCACCTCTCACAAAAGATGTCTTCTCGTACAATGCAGCCTGCAGACATTCTCTCTGTAGAGGAAGGAAGGAAGGAAGGGGCTGGTTTTGGGACCGGGGCCCTGGGTTGGCATTCAGAAATTGTTCTGCTGCAGCACCGCTCCAGAGTGTCAAGTATGCTGTTTACTTGCTGAGCTTCCTCTGCCCATCTGCTTTGGCACAGGGGGTGGAGAATGAGAAATCTGCTGTGGAAACCCTGGGCCTCCTGCACTGGGTCACAGTTTCCAGATACACATGTGATGTGGTGATGAGTATGGACCTGCTAGTGGAGGGAGGAAGGGCAACCAACAGGGTTGAAGCCTTACCCTTCCTGATGCTGCATGTGTGTTTCTGAATCCCATGGCACCCTCACAGCCATCTGGTTTGTGACAGCTCAGTCACAGCTATGACCACCGTGTTGGGGACTATAAAGTTTCTGGATAGATAGAGACAAGACGATGGGCTTAAGGAAAATGTCACAGCTCTTGGAAAAATACCGTGACCTTTTATAGCCAAAGCTGGTGTGGTGAGTGAAGAAATTGCTTCACTGGACAAATATGAGTTTAAGGGAGGGGTTTAGGAGGGCTGTCCAAAGGAACCTTACACACAGGATAAAAACAGGGCTTCCAGATGCAAAAAGCACAAAGAATGAAGTGGGACCATGAAGGGATGTAGTGGCTGGGTGAGGAGAGCTTGAGGTGCTGGGAAGGTGGAAGGGTTGAAGAGGACAATTACTCCTCTCAGGTCGTGTTCAGACCCTGCTGTAGTGCATCATACAGTCAGGGTATCAGCGTTCCAAGGGCTTGCAGCTACTCAGAGAAAATAATTCTGCTTAAATGTAGGATCATTATTCACTCAGCATGTCGACTTGTTTAAATTTTTGTGAGGAGAGTGAGTATATTACAGTATTGTTATCCTATGTGGAGAGTTGTTCATGTTTAATTATAGTTCACGAGAAATACAGACTCTTACAATGCGTCGTCTGTTCAAACAGATATATACATCTAAGGGAAAAATATAATGGTGCCATTATACTGCTCTTATAAAGTGCTAGAACAAAGCTAGAACATGCACGTCTCCTCATATCCAGCAATAAAATAAATGTAGATGACTAAACATAGGAATGTATCCTACAAATATGTGTAGCAGCTCACTGTGAGTCAACGGGACTGATCTGTGCAAATCCCTCAGGTACCTCTACGTAAATAGATGCCCCCACACCCCAAGGGTGACATTCTTGGAAAAAGGAATGTCTTGTATTTCCTGATTTGCTTCCTTGTTCTTTAGAAGTCACTAATCTTGCACTTGGTGATAGACAATTTAGGGATAAACTGCGAGCCAAAAACCCAGTGTGGCTCAGGGGGGCTCTTCCTGCCCACTGTGGATGTTATTCACATCACCTCACTCCTATCTGCTGAGAACTGCAGAAAACAAAGTGTTGCCACCATCCTTTCTCCTGCAGGCAGCAATTTTCTGCCTGCCTGTGGGAAATAATCCTCTTTTAATTTAATTATTCATTTTTCAATTATTTAATGCAGTACTCTGGGATAGCAGCAAGGCTTCTGGTTAGTTTTCAAATTGCTGCCACCTCAGACAGTAGAGCACTGGCATCCAGCTCCCTGGGAGAAGGGATTTGTTGTCTTTGAGCCACTGCTTTCATTAGGAGGGATATGCTGTCACCTTTCCCTGGCACATCCCTCGGGAAGTTTCCATGTGTTCTGCCAACCTCCCTAGGTCCCACAGAGGCTTGGTCATGCCTGGCCAAAGTCAATGGCTCCGGACAAGGACAGCTGAATGGGCCACCAGCAGGAGCCCCTCGGTGTTTCCTCCTGGAGGGCCCTGTGAGCACCCTCCCTGATGCCAGTGGCTGTGCTGTGCTTTAACATTTCCTAGTGCAGGAAAAGCAAATGCTGGCCCTGTGTGGTGGCACTTTACAGCGCTCAGTGCTGGCCCAAGGATCGCTTCCCATATTGCGTGGGCCTTCACCAAGGCTCATTTTCTGCTCTGAGCTGTATCCACTTTAGTTCCTGAATGGCATCAACTCTGATGTGGGGGGCAGGGGTCAGCTCTAAAAGATTGCTGCATCAAATATAAAAGATGTTCATACAGTATTGAGCAGGAAGGAGTTTAAAAGAAAAGAGGTCAGTTCTGCTGCCACTTGTGCAGTTTTGATAGATGTAACTCCATTCATTTCGGTGTAGCTAATTTTGTTTTATGCCAGCACAAGTGAGAGCAGACTCAAGCCTTCCTCCTGCAGCAGCTAAAGTGAAAAACATTTCTATTTTTAAAGCTGAAAGTATTTATTTTTTCTATTTATCACATGTCACTTTCCTGGCAGTGATGGTGTAAATGGCACAGAAAAATTAAATAAACAATTTATGGGCACTGCTTATGACCCTATTGCTTGCCCATCATGACAGCTACCAGGCATTGCTGGGCAGCAGAACCTGGGAAGCCTCAGTGCCTGGGCAAAGACAAGGCTGATGGTGTTCACCTCTTCCACCCTAAAATTGCTAAAAGGGTGTCTTTGTTCTTTATGGATGTCTGGCTTTGCACTGCTTCTGGATGCTTAACATCTCTAAGCTCTCTAGACCTCTGTAAAACTCTATTTCCACAGTAAATGTGACTTAAACAAGGGGGCAGGTGTTCAGTGGGACAGTCTGCAGGACACCTTCTCGTGGCTGACCCTGTATCCTTGGAGTGGCAGTGGACCCTTCCCAGGTGAATTTGAAGGCTTTTTGGAGCACAAGATGAGACTTCTTCCCCTCTGTGGCATAGTAAGTCCACTGGTAAGGTGTCTCACAGAGACATTTTCTTCCCTCTCACAAGAAGAAATTTCCCTCCAGCTAGGAAATTTATTCCCTGTAAAATTGAACAGGAGAATAAGATTTCCAGAGAGAGCCTGTGGCTGTAATAAAGGATTATTGCCAATTTATTTGGCTGTGCACACAGAGCTTGGCACTCAGGTAGAAAATTTCGTGTGTCCAAAACTCCACAACTGGGTGAACACGAATGCCAGGGTGCAAAGCCCTCACTGAGCAATGACCAGAGGTTTCAGGGATGCTCATCCCCAGATGAAGATTTCCCTAGAGGCCCTGGGAGGCTCTGCCACTCAGTGTCACAATGTTAACCCCAGCCCACGGTGCTTTGCCCAAATTCCCTATGCCAAACAGCTCAGCTCCCCATCTGCAAGGCAGAGAGAGGGACCCTTCTTGGTCCCTTTCACCAAGGAGAGGTTGTTATGCTGATTGCATTGAAGATTACAGCACACCCCAAATGCTAAGGGAGCCATACGACTACCACGGGCTGGGATAAATATAAAATACTATAATTTAAAGGCCCTTGTCTTTCAGTTGCTAATGGCTTAATTAAACAATAACATTTAACAGATGTGCTTTTTCTCCTCCAGTAATTCACTCCATCTGTGTCAACATAACTAGGCCCAAATTAGTGCATCAAAATGTAGATGTTAATGTCTTATTTCAGTTTTTATGTATCAATGTACATTTACATACGTATTGTTTCATCTTGTGATGAGATGATTGCCTCTTTAGAAGGAGATATTGCACACTATGGAAGTAAAGAGCCTCTCTTAGTTCATAGAGTAAGAACAAAAAAAGCAAAAATCCAAAGACAAATGCTATACAGATCCTTTGAAATTAAAAGAATATTAGGCACATGTTATATTAGGGGTGTTACATATTGAACTGCAGGATAACCGTGGCTCTGTGCTCTTCAGGATAGTGAATATTTTGTGACCCTTTGTTTCTGAAGCAGTTTCTCTCCCAACTTCACATGGTGGGAAAAAGAAGCTTGGATCGTTGCACGTGAAATCAGATAACCATCTGAATTCCTGGAGGATGTGTTGGGGGAGTGGATAACAATGTAGATATATCTGTGGAGAGATTTGTTGTTTCATGAAATAGCTTTAATAGCATGAGAGATGAACGTAGCTCACTTGATCGTTATTACTGTTCCTTTAAAACACCCTCCCCTGTGCTGAGCGCTTTCTCCAAAGTGCTTGGGGGTCCTTGCAGACCTTGCAAACCCCCGGTGCCATGGATGCTGCGTGTGGAAGCGGTCACGCTGCTGCATGGAGGATGGAGGGGTGGATCCCCGCTGGCTCCGTGCTGCCCTGGTCCCAACAGGCGCACGCTGAGCTCCCAGCCCGCGGGACGGGACGGGACGGGACGGGACGGGACGCTGCAGGGCAGCGCTTGTCACCTCCTGCATGCCCGTGTGACAGGTCCCACCGCCAGGTCCTCCCAGCCACGCTGTCCCCTGGGAAGTCCGCAGGCTGTCCCAGAGCCAGCTGGGTGTACTGCAGGGCTGATGAGCAAGTACAGCGTGTTCCTGGCTGCTCCCGGGACTGGTCTTACAAGCCGTGCGAACTCCTCCACCTAATCCATCCAGGTGATGCTTAAGCAAGAACACTCTCGGGTCCAGATCCTTTGTTTCCTTACAGTCTGAACTGCTTCTTTTTAATACTTTTCCTATGAATTCTTATGAACTGACTAGGTTACTTGACTTTCCCCTAATTTAATTTGGATTAATTTAATTTTAATCAGTCTGTCTTCTCAGCATCCTATTAACCTTCCAATGAACCCTTCCTATAAGGGGATTGGTGAAGGAGGCAAGTCTACATCTGTTAAAATACTAGCCTGCTCTTTGGGCTGCAAATCATTAGACATCAAAAAAGGTTTTTTTGGCACAGTACATGGTCAGAGGGGATGGTGGTCAGAGGGGATTGATGATCCAACCTTATCCTCACTGAAGACCCCAGCAAAACCAATGTAGCATCTCCCCAGATCTGCTTGGCCCAGTTCATACTGGCAGTAACATGGAAAGCATCTAAAACTGTGTCTACCATAAGATCATAAGCCCCTGGCTTCAGAGCACCAGACTTTGGTGGTTCTGCCCTTGCCATTCTGAATCCAAGGGGACATTGCAGACCCAGAGACACAGGTGGTCTCCAGTAGATATAACATGTATAACAAGATTAAAGCTGTATCTGCCTGGCTTTTCCTCCTGTTATACTGCCCAGTTTGCCATCTGCTTAAAAATTGATTAGACTCCTAACCAAAATCAATTCCATATATATACACACAATAAATTGTCCTCAGTGTTAACACCTGCCCAGGTAAATTTTTCTGACAATCAACCATTAAATATTCACAGCATTTTCTCAAAAAAAGAGAGCCGAACTGTGCCAAGGTGGCAACAGAACTCTCATCTCAGCCACCTCCAAATTTAATTTTTTTTTCATATTAAGGGGGGTAGGTAATAAGGAAGTTTAGCTAAGAAAAATCTGGGGAGAATGCAATTGTTTTAAGTTTAGCTAAGAAAAATCTGGGGAGAATGCAATTGTTTTGTGTTTTTCGTGATCAGTGGGCAATTCCTCATTCATCACCAGGAAGAAAACAGTGTCTAACTGGGGGTCCTCAGCATCACAGAAGTCAATTATTGCAGCCTTTGCCACATTTTGACATGGGAAAAATCCCCAGTGGCTGCATCCAAGTTTTGTCTGCTCAGGACTGACATGCTGGTCACTTCAGTTATTCAGAATCTATTTCATCTTGTTAAAAATAGGTACCTAATGAACCTGTCCATCAGCTATTAAAAGAATAGATATTTCTGAAAATCAGTGGGGCTCTGCCAGTGTTCTCTGGAAAACTTGTGTGCCATGTGGCTTACGTAAATTTGCATTCAGCCTTGCCAGGATTTCTCTCCGGAATAAGCAGCTGATGCATTTGCCACTAGGGCTGTTACACAGCCATGAACAAGAGGAAAAGGGCTTTGGATTATCACAAATAGGATGGAGAGTCCTTTATGAAACAGCCCTTTTACAAGGATGCAGTCTGCAATCTGAAATGGGGCATAGAGAGATGGGTGTCTGATACCTGACAGTGCCATGGCTCCGTGCATTGAGCTGTAGAGGCCTCAGCACAGGGCCCAGGAGATGAGGACTTGTCCCTATGGGACATGGGGTCCTCAGCCCGAGCCATCAGCTCAGCAGGACCACAGCACCAGGACACACCATGTGATGAAGAGAGCTGCTGTGTGAGATCTGCCAGGCTTGTCCGATGTCCACATTACAGCCAGGGCTCAAACACCCAAATGCAGGCACCTCCCTGCACCACAGGGCCAGCCTTAATCTCAAAGGCAAAGTCTCCCTCTGCTCACTAAGGATAGTCAGCTCTGATCCTGCTAACAGCCGGGGCTCTGACAGATGGGCTCTGGTGGCATCAGCAGTGGCGCTGAGGATGTCACAACTCTCTTGTTTCCCCATGCCAGGGTACTCCCAAGCTTGACCAGGCAATGTGCAAGGGCAAGTCCTTAACTCACTGCTAGTAATGTTGGCAAAACATGCAGCTCATGACATGCCCCCTCTGGAGTCACTCCAGGCTCAAGCAGTATTTTGCCCAGAAGTGGGTATTTTCAGGACAGCGGCATGGGGAATGCAGTGAAGGCATTGCACAAGGACAGCCACCCCTTTTGCTAATGCCTCCTTTGAATACTTGCTCCAGCTCTCCCTTCCTTTGTGATTTCTGTACTGGTTTGTGTGTAGAGATCTCCAACAGGTATCAACTGGCACTGCACTGCTCTTGAAGGATTAGAATTCGGTCAAGAAAATGGCAGTGGCAGAGCAACATCACAAAATCACAAAGTCAGCCCCCTGGAAATTAGGAGCTGTTAAGAAGGACACAGGTAGTGCAATTTTAATTGAACAGTCCCTGCAATACACAGACTTTAATTACTAATTTAATTGAGTGCATGTTAATCAAAATATATTTTTTCTATGGGATTCTTGCCATCATGGGTGCATAGGATAGAAATCCTATTTGATAGCCACTACTGAGTATAGTATTTTCCATTTTCCCATCTTGTCTCTCCCTTACCTTTCAGTTCAATTTCATTCTTTTCTGCCCAAGCAATCCCAATTCTCATTCAATTTCTCATTAATTTTTCTTCCATCACTGTGTGCCTGCCACCTGCAACCTCCGTAGTCACTCCTGGTGTTGGTGGCTGTGACAAGCTTTCCCGGGTCCCTTAGGGATCAGGTGTGCCCATATCAATCTGCTCCAGATGGACTGATCTGCCTGCCTACACTTGGTCACTTGGTGACTCTTCTTCCATGCACTGACCTGCCTCATCCCAACTCCCAGTGTGGCCTGTGCAGGTCAGAGCAGGGCCATGCAGTGCCAGGGGAAAAACAGGCTGGAGCCTGTAGGGATGAAGGACCTCAAAGCTCATCCTCTGCTTCAAAATTGCCTTCTCCTAAAGCAAGCTTGTATAAATTAGGAGTTAGAAAAGCACCTGTTTGCTGTCTGTGGAAGTGTCCTTCACTCAGGCAAGAGTCATCAAACCACTTCTGTCAGCACTCGCCCCTCCGGTTCAGTGAGGCAGATATTCCAGGGACACGGCTCAAAGCCACTCTTACCAGTCCAGCCAGAATACACTGTCAAGACAACAATTTCTCAGAGGCTTATTTAAACTACAAGCAAATGACTCATCTATTATGAAGCCAAACATTCTCTTCCTCATTGTGGCTGCACAGTCAGATCTCAGACTGAGACCTTCCCTCCACATGGCCGTGTGTGTGACAACACCATGCAACTGGGACCATTTACTCGTATATGTGCATGCCAGAGATTAATGCATGCACCTTAAACACAGCTCTTGTCTGAAAGCACACTCAGGGGCAAGTCCTCCTTCTCCAAGCAGGAATGGGTTTGAGAGGCTGTCCACTGGCTCTGCCTCTTGCAGCATGTGGTGACTCAGGACCACCTAGATCCACCATCTGCTCCATGTCCATGTCCCTTCACGTGGTTGCTCTGAGCATCCTTTGAATCTGTGTTTGTTAGCAGGGTGAGAACACAGACTTCTGAAGAAACTCTGCCCCTGCTTTCCACCCCAGTATTCACAGTGGGTCCTGGAGATATCCAGGTGGAGACCCCAGAGCCAAACAGAGGCACTGAGTAGGAAAGTAGAATGAGACTTGGGGAGGGTGAAATTATGGGGGAATTCCTCTGAATTGCTCAAGTTCTTACATGCCTCTGAACTGTATTCTTAACATATGGTCTTGTTTTCCAAAGGCTTATACCTAGCCCAAATTTGAGAAGATTTTCACAGGAACAGCAGAAGGCATACCCCAAAGGTCTCTTGCACCTGCCAAATTTCACAACTCTGCTCCAAACCATGGAAAAATAGAGCTCGTAAAGGTCGCTGTTATTTTTAGCCGACTTCGTAAGGAAATACAGCTATGCAATCGCCTGCTTGCTCCTTTTGCATTCCCTGCTATTACACTGGAATCATTGGCTGCCCTCAGACAAATGTGACAGAGGAACAAAAGGCACAAAGATATTAAGTTCCCACAAGTTTCCTGAAAATAGGAGCTGAGCATAGCAGAGATCCCAATAAAAGCAGCAAACAGAGGGAAGCAGCAGGCAGGCACTCAGCCTTTACTGGACAACAGATTAAATATCCTTCCTCTGCTTTGGCAATTGGTTCCCTTGAGGATATAGGGGATATATTTTGGTTGGAACATATGTTAGCCTCTGGGGCCAGAGCTGATGGGCTCACTGGGAAGGGTCCACAGCTCTTTGTTTCTCCTGGGAGAGGCAGCAGCTGTAAGAGTCCCTGTAGCAATGCCTTCAGTGCAGCTCTGCAGGTGGTTATTAGGGTCATCTCTCATCTGGTGTTGGTGTTACCCCAGTGTAGTCATATATTTGGGTGCTTTTTGTAAATTAAGCATCTTCTGTGATCTCTGTAACCTGAGGATTCTGCTAGAATATTAGCCAATATTTAAAAAGGCATGCCTGATACTTGAATAACATAATTTATTTGCATCCCTCAGTGTAAGTATAGGCTAATTAGTTTCTCACTTCAACTTTAATGACCTCTCATGTTTTATGTGGCATATAACATCCTGAGAGGACATAAAAGATGGCACAAAATGTGAGGCTATTAAGGCAAAGATTTATTTGTCATGTTTGAAAGAAGGATGTTTTGAGCCTCTGAGCAAGTCCTCCAGTGATCCCAGGTCAGCAGCAGTCCAGAGGCCTTCAGGGATGAGCCAGGCAAGGGACATTGTCCCTTGTCCCCGAGGGGCAAGCTGAATGCAGGAAGCCTGCTGGGAGGCCACGAGTTGAGGTGGAATGTAATTGCAGTCCTACCTCTGTAGGGAGTGCAGTTCCTCAAAACCAGGACTAAAGAGAGCAAGGCAACTGCAAGGAGCCTTTAAAAGAGTAACAGGCAAGTCAACAAACAGGAGGAGGAACTCAGGAGGCATCCAAATGTTGAGGTGGTCAAGGCTAGCTGATGTATATGCCTGTGGGGTCCTGACAGGATCTTCTGGGACATTAAATTGTAATAGTAGTTACTGAAGTAGTTCAGCTCACAAGCCAGATGTGGGCATGGGTCACCTGCCTCATCAGCATCTCCTGGCCCTCAGATTTATGGGTTTATGTTTGGCTCTGCTCAGCTGAGTGTTTTTTGCTCAGGCTGAGGTGATGCTGATCTGTGCTATCCTTTCTTTGGTATTGCTGTTATCCCCCAAGGTCTGTGTCATCCACAAGCATCATCAGTGGTGGTTAAGTTTTCTTCCAAGTAGTTATCAAAAATATTAGCTGTAATGGGCACAAAATACATAATCCCCAAAGTGGCCTGCACACAATGCACATAAGGTGATTCTTATTTACAATTTACTTATAATGTGGACATTAAGCAGCTTGTAGTTGCTTAATTTCTTTTAATATTGACACATTGATTTCATGCCATCCTGGTTTCTAAGCCAATGTCACACAGTACCAAGTCCAAGGCATTTTATTGCTTTCAACAAAATTTATCATCTCATCAAAGGAGGCCGGTTAGTTTGACAAAGTACATTTTATATAAACCACTGCGAGCTGGCAACATTTTTAGTGACCTCCTTCAGTTCTTAGAGCACTGTGCCAGCTGTTGTGTTATTTGTATGTTGGCCTCACTTCATTAGTTTGAATTTAACCCTGTCCTGCAATAAAACCCTGAAGCAGTTAATGTGACAGTCAGGTCAGTTAATATAAAAATTACCAGGATAATTTCTGTTCCTGCAGTTTCCTGATTTTATTCCACTCCTAATCCCAAAGTAAATGACAAATTTTAAAATATGTCCTGAAATTAAAATTCACTTTTCAACTGGCTTTTGGGTTAACTGAAAGGTTTTCAATAACACGATGGATCTGGGATGTTTTTATAATATCAGCACACTTTGCTTAAACAAAGAAAACTGTAATTTTATCAAAATCAGTACATGGGGCGTGTGCTCAGTGTAGGGAAACATCAATCTTTCTGTCTGAAGGGGAAATGTGTAAAGAGAGTGACTTGGTTTTCCTGTGTTGACCTCAGTTTATAGCACCATTTTTTACAGCCCCAGAAGAAAGAAATCCACTTTTTAATTAGAGCTGCAGCAGTTTTTACATCTGTGTCTGGCAGTGGACTCTCAGCCCTGCCGCGCTGCCTGCGACGGCAGCAGCAAAATGGGCTCAGTGGAGGTGCTGACGTCTCAGAGCAGTGAAGAGATCTCAGCAGAGCAACGTCTGCCCTCAGATATCAGCTGCCTTCAGCTATTCCACAAGGGCAAATAATGCTTTGGGGATCCCTGCTTTACCCTCCTTTGCCAAAGGGTAACATGCTCCCTCTGCCCCTGTGGAAGTGGAGTTGGAAGATTTTTGAGGTGCACCCCTGGACCAGACGTGGTACCCTTTGCCCCAAGTCCTGATGACCTTTTGCTCAGCTTGTGATTTATGCCCATGGCTGCCACGTCCTCAGCGAGCAGGGATTACCTTTTGCAATCAGATGTTATAAATGGAGCATACTTAATCAGGCTTTTTGGTGTCTGTTGCCCTTATGATAGAGGAAAATATCCTCCCATCATGTATTTATTAACATTCTGTATGTAAGTAGTACATCTCAGTCTGCATCTTTGTTACAGCCAAGGGCAAGCCCTGTTTTCTGTTTGTACTGGATAAATGAGATCTCCTAAGTAAGGGAGGCAAAATCCCTGTCTTACCGTGGAAGGTTTCTGATTACTTTTTCTTGAAAGCTGCATTTCATTGAATGTCCATCATATTATGGCTCGGCCTGATAATCTGGATACTTTGTCTCCTTGACGACAGACAACATCCAGAGCAGAGTCTCCCTCTGTCACCAGATGCTGCGGGAATGTCGCTGCCCCGGCGGGCAGGAGGGCTCAGCCTGGAGCGGGAGGTGAGGACCCTGCTGGCAGGGTGCCTGCAAGGGCAGGGAGGCAGTCAGCAGCCAGCCTGTCTTCATCCTGCTGTGCTCTGCCCCAGGTAATTCTCAAAAGCCACGAACCACAACAAAATAAACTTTTCTGCTTTTCAGAAATGTAAAAACTCAGTGTGATGGAATAATTAATGCAGCTGATTAAAGGGGAAGATTACACATTAACAGAGGAAGATAAGCACTTAATTTCCAGCCTTATTGCATTTCAAACTTGAATATATTGGTTCCAAAGGTGGCTGCAGACTTATTTGCCTTTCTCTATATGTAAGTATGTAATATACATATGTATGATTACAATCTCTTGCCCTGCTTTAATAATATACTTAATTGCTTTCTGGCCCCACCTCAAGCTGCCTAAATTCGTTTCGCAGGGAAAAGATTATTTGCTGTTGGCCTTTAGCAAGTAAATTGCCTGCCATCCTTAATCTGGGTAATAAAAGGTACTGCATCAGGCTGCTCACAGCTCTGCACGTTGTGTCTGCTGCCACACAAAGTATTACTGACAGCTATTTTCCTCGTGCCATCCCAGCAAATGGAGTGAGGATGTAATGTGAAATGTAAACCCCACAGACCTGCTGAGAGTCAGATTCCTTGTCTTCTGTTGCTCTCGCTGTGACACTAAGTAAATTATTTGCATGTGACATTTGCATTACATATTACATCTACTATGCTATCCTTTTTAATGCCATGCATTATTATAAATGATAAATATACTGGGGTAATACTCTGATCAGCTCACATATTGGCATATATGCATATTTACACAAAAAAGCATGCAGGCTCACAGCTCTACATCCACATATCTGCAAGCACAGAAACCATGGCTGTGGTTCACACTGGTCCTGTCCATAGGCCTTTCCACCAAAGTGCCATGCAACAGGACACAAATTGAGATAAAAAGGGGAAAAGACACCTAACAGACAAAGAGGGGCAAGTGTTCAGGCTGGGTTTTCCACCCAAGAAGGTGTTGCTGATGTGATATTTTTCATTACAGGAGAACACCAGCAGGCAGGACTGACCAAGGACAGGGGAACATGCAGCCCTCCACTCTTGTCATTCTCCCATGGGGGACTCTGGGGTGTAAAGGGCCCATGGTGGTACAAACATGGCCAGGAAATTCCCAGAACATCAAGTGTGAGGCTGCAAAGACTAGAATCACGTTGCATCATTTAGAAGTAATCCAGCATGAGGAAGGATCTCCTGAAGGGTAATCTCCTTGGGATTCATGCTGTGCATCTGTGCTTAAGCATTTAGGCATCTGTGACTGTCTTTGGTAGAAGAATATATGCCTTTAAAAGCTTCTAGACTGCCTTTCTATTTTTTTTTAATATATATCAGGAGGAAGAGAAAGGATGTGACTTTTTTTTTCTCCAATAAATATCAGACATATTCCACATTCAAGCTGCCAGAAAACAAGAATAATGCCAGCAAAATGTCAGTGCAAATTTTGCCATAGCCTCCTTTTGTACTGGTTTTGTTCAGCTCCCCATCAAGTGAACAGCCAGAAAGGGCATGAAATCATGAGAGGTGGGATGTTGTCAGGCCTGCAACACAACCTGCAGCAGAGAAAAGTGAACAAGATTGGTCCCTAACATTGGCAGACACAGAGGGATATTGGATAGATTGTGAATGAATTTGGTCCCCAATGCACCTCACAGCTGGTCCATAGTGAAAGCCAGGCAGATATGAAAACATATGGGATATTGCCAGCCTGCCTGGTTTAATGATGGTAAAATATCATTCCTCACTCAAGCAGGGGGTGGATGGGCAGCTTCTCAAAGACAGGAGGTAAAGGCAGTAATTAAAGAAAATTGTAAGATGCTCATGAGCTCAGGAACAGCAAGGCAAAAGGGGAAGGGGTTGCCCAGTAGGAGAGTTCTCCCTCTGCTCCTCCTGAGAGGGAAGAGATGCATCCACCCCCTCCAGCCTGTTTTATCTGCCTGAGAGATGCATTCTTTGCTCAGGATGTGAAGACATTTCCTCAGTGGTTGTTCCTAAGCCTAAGTGTTTGCTTTCTGGGTACTCTGGGACAAAGACTGAGAAACTGAGGCAGTCATGCTGTTTCTTCTTCACTTGTGCTGCTTTCCAAGATGGACCAAGTGATCCCTGCCATCATTCAGTCATGCCAGCAGCTGAACTCCAACAATCTGGAGCTTCCAGGGACAATGGTGAAATGTTCCATGTAGAAGGCAATGCTGTGCCTTCTACATGGAACATGATGACCTCAGACAGATGATCCCAGTGATGTGGCTCTTCTACCTGTACCTCCATTGATTTGTTGTGAGATGCCTCAGGTAGATCAACATGGCTAATGCTGCACTGCTGGGAGGAAAAAAGGCAGACAGAAATAGGGAACAGTTTCTGTGGGAGGATGGGCTGGACAGACTGGAAGTGAGATGGCTGCAGGGCAAGGGTGAGCATGCGGGAGGTCCATGAAAGAAAAGGAAACAGAAAGGAACTTCCATTCCTTCTCACCAGGCCTGAAATCATAATGTAAATTTATTAGGCAGCATGTTTAAAAGAAGCAGGAGGAAATTGTTTCAGCAGTTCCTTCCATTTGAGGTTGTTGGCACAGGATGGTGTAGGCGCTGGGAGATTTGTCAAGGGTCTGAAAGCAGCAATACAAATTTAAGTAACTAAAATCCTTCAAGGGCCGCTGAACTCAATGACATCATCTCAAGCAGGTGATGTCTGTGAGGCACTGCATGGAATTTCCATGGCACAGATTCATTGTATGCTTGTGCTTTCCTCATGCCCTCCCTGGACATCTCCTCTGGCTGCTGGGCAGGGGCTGGCAGGGGCTGGCTGTCCAGGATGGCTCCTTTCTCTCCTTGCAGCCTGATGTGCTGTGTTGACATTCCTGCCAAGTGAATCACCTCAGCCAGTTTTCCCTCTTGGAATTAGACATGGAAAGGGCAGGAGATAAAGGCACCCAGCCCACGGGGGAAGGTCTCCCCTGAGCTATGTGCTTCAGGGAGCTCTGAGTGTATCTCCATCCACGCTGCACATGGAGGCTGCAGCCTTCCAATGATATTCCAGAATATTCTGCACACACTTGTCACAGGGGTCCTGACTTGCTCTCTCCCTTTTATTCCCACTTCAGGAGTATGGTAGCCTCAGCTCTGCAAAGAAATATTTTGCTCCTTGTGAATATCATGAGCAGTAATTAATGGTGGATTTTAAAAAACCCAACCACACACCAAATGAAATGCAAATTTCAGAGTTCCTCATCTGGCACCTTTCAATGCCATTTAATTGTGCAGCTTGATGGCACATAAAAAATCTTTCATGAAAATTTTCTGGCATTGCCACAGCTCCCCATACCTGTAGCTCTAGGCTAAGGAACACCAGGGCTACAAGGAGCCCTGAGCTCATTGGGACAGCAAAATAGAAAATTTTGTGGCTTGGTGTTCAGACCTGCTGCCCTCTAACAGCATGGAATCTTGTTTTAATTTTAGAGGTGCAAATTAAACCATATGGGAACACACTGTGAACAAAAACTAAACCACACAGGTGAAAATCCTGAAAATTAAAATGTTAGGGAAGGCAAGGCAAGGCAGGCTGTACTGCGTGGGAAGAGGCTACCCAGAGAGTTTGCTGCAAGAGCCCCTGGAGCTGCTCCCTGGGGGAGGTCCCTGAGGGCGCTTGCTTGGGGACCAGCTGGATCATCAGGTTCCCAGCAGCTTTAATTGTGCTTCATCTTGGATTTCTGTCCTTCCTCCCCCTCTTTCTCACAAAGCAAGTCCCGCAGGACACATAAGGGGTCACAAGGAGAGGCACGCTGCCTTGGCAAGCCCTCGGGGAGCCCTCTGGAGTAGAGACAGACCAGTGAATCTCTGGGTTTACCCTTTATCTTTCCAGGTACAGCAGCTGTGTCTGGCCAAGGGCTGGCTGAGCCCACCATCTCAAAACCCCTCTGCAAAGGTAAAGGTGCAGCACTGCATAGCCCTTGCCCAGGGCTCGGCTGTCTGCTCCAGCTGTTGGCTCCTTGTCCAGGCTGGCAGAGCCAGGGGCAGTGGGAGCTGCTGGAGGGGCCATGCACACTCCCAGCAAGCAGAGGAGGCCCAAAGGATGTTTATTCCTCCCTCCCCAGTCTGCAGGGGAGGTGGGCTGAGGTGTGGTCCTATGTGGTTGCACCATCCCTGCTGTCACGCTTGTCCTTGATTCAGACCCCTCAGAACCTCCCATGGGAGGGGGCTGGAATGCTGGGCTCATCACTGGCCAACCCATTCTGGATAACTGGGCTAGTCCTGCACAGAGGCCATGGCCAAAGGGGAGGTGAAAGGGGACAGATTTGTCCTTACCAACTTCATTGAGCACATGGGAGGCTTGGGGGCTGCTGGCAAGGCAGCTGTGCTTGAAGCACGCCAAGAGGTGCTGGGCTCCAGCTTTGAAGGGAGGAACACCTGCACCACGGGGCTCAGCTTCAACTTTAAATCTTAAAATCTAAGTAAAGCATCTTTTCCTTTGGTTTCTGTTGGAGGTGGGCTCAGACTGAAGCTCTGGGTGCACACTCCATCTCAAATTAGATATCAAATGCAAGTCTGGGGTTTCCAGGCTTCAGCATTACCTGGGACTGCAGCAGCATCCCAGATTCAGGCATCAACAATGTTGGGAGTGCCTGGAGCTGGAACTGGAGAGCTCCTTGCATCTTGGGTCTCTCTACTTAATTTATTCTTAATGAGAGCTGGAGTTGCCTGTGTATGTAAATCACTCTGTTTATCATAGTTTTACTACAGCACCATCTGTTTTCATGGGATTTTGTGGCCATAAAGATAGTTGTTGTCATGAGAGAGAGACTGAGAGTGTGTGTGTGTGTGTGTGTGTGTGAGTGTGTGTGTGTGTGTGTGTGTGTGCAGGGGTCAGGGATCCACAGCTCTCTGCAGGCAGCAACCCCATTGTAGACAATATAATGATCTAAGAAACTCTGAATTTGGAGGCAATGCACATTCACAGGTGAGCAGAGCAGGTGACAGACCCAATTTTTTTCAAGACAGTGACTGGAGTATTTGTTAAAAGAATATCTGTTTCCAGACATCCTTTGCTCATAATGAAAACACCTTCTGCAGCTTCTGTAGCCTGGTGATGTGGATTTTTCTGCCCTGAAAGTCTTCTATTTTAATGCCTTTTCAAGTTACTAGCATAAAAGAAGGGATGGTTATTCATTCCCCCGGTTCAGAAGAGCCTTTTCTTTTTGCTGCAGCCCAGGCAAGCAGGCTTCTCTTCCTGAAATGGGCATTTGAAACAGGGTTGGAGCAGCAGCAGGCAACTGGCAAAAACATTGGGTGCACTCAGCTGAGCAAAGCATGGCAATATCAGCCCTGGTGGGATCAGTGAGCTCTGAACTCTGGAGACAAAGCACAAAAACCTGCTGTTGGAAACAAGCTTGAGAGGAATGAAGAAGTAAATCTGTAAGAAGAGGTTTTGTATATCCAACAGAAATAACATTTTAGACCTGCAATAACACATAGCTTTAAACTGAGCTGAGTGTTCAAGGTGCTAATATATCTTGTTGTCATGTTTCTTCTAGGTTTGCTTTGTGCTGAAGGGATCTGTCAGAGGGCCTGAGCCAGAACCTTCAGGTTTATAAAACAAATGGGTCCTTTAATTTATTTTTTTATCATTTCAATAAAATAATATGTCCATTGCTTGTTTAAACATTTCTTGTGTATTCCCTGGCTAGTCTTGGGAAGAGAAACAAAGCAGAGCTCTCTGACGCAGAAGGAGCAGAGAACATCAATGACAAATGCATGACCTTGTCCCAGTCAAGCAGGACGTGAAGCACGAGGCCACTGCCTGAGTCCTGGAATGTGCTTGAATAAAAGCACTCCCAGGCCTGAAGGTCAGCTCAGGTGACAAGAGAAAAGGAATTAAGGGGCTTTCATCCCCTCCACAGTTTTAGCAGGAGGTCTCAGTGCTTGATAACATTCTACATGTCTCAAAATACAACTGCCCTGTTGAAGAAGTCCAGGGCTATTTTTAGGTCTTTGGGATTGTTTTTTTGTACCCAAAAGTTCTCTCTAGGACTACAAAAAAAAGGCCAGCTGGACAGCTTGGGTTGTAAGTTTGTTTTGGATGGCCAGCGCTTCCTGGAGAGCTGTGGAGGGTTTGTCCCAGCCCCTGGTCCCCCAGCAGGGCTGTGGCACCAGCAGCAGGGGTGTTGGCAGTGCAGACACCCCACATTTTGGGGACTTGGCTCCAGGTTTGGAGAGGGAGCCTTGGTACCACAAGTACCAGCCTGGCAGCTCCACCAGCTGGGCTGTGATTTCAGATGGTGAGCTGCTGCTTTCCCCCTTCCCAAAAGGATCAGGATGGAAACATCCTGATCTCACCTTCTAGGAGAGGTTTGCTGTTTTCTTTATGTTCCACACTAGTGCTGTGTTGGAGGTGCGTAGCTTCTCATGGGGGCTGGAGTGCATCCACTGTGCACGCAGCCTGCCATGCCCTGTGTCAGGATGGGGGGACAGAAAGCTGTGTTTCCCATCTGAACAAGTCACAGGGAGTACTAATAGCCTTTTGAAGATATTCCAAAGAATTTTGTAATCATGTTCAAAGTCCTTGAGTCAGGTCTGGACCTCTGAAAAGCCAGGTGCTACCTCTGGCAGCACTTGTGATCTCAGTGCAGAAATCACTGGGTGAAGATTTACAGCTGAGTTGTGAGAAGATAAAACCAGATTATGGTGATGGTCTCTTCTGGCCTGAACATGGATGAGTCAGCAAGGGAGCAAGACAGAGCTTAGCTTGGTAAAACCAGAGCACTGGGAGGGCTGTGCTGCCCTGCAAGGTAGCAACAAGGCTGTCCCTAAACCAGTACCTCCTCCTGAGGACCCACCCTCAGTTCTGGCATTTGGATGGGGATTTGCAGAGGACACTGGACACAGGAGCTGTGGGATGCCATGCAGTGTGGCCCTCCTTTGCAATCCTCCTTGGCTGAGCTCAGAGACATGCTTTGCCTGGCCTGCTTGACCAGGCTGGGTCATGCAAGGAGACGGGTGGGAGGGAGGAGCTCCTGAAGTCCATTGCAGTGGTCCCACTTTTCCAGCCAATTAATAATGAACCACATTTGAGCAGGCTGCAAACCAAAGGTTAAAGCTTTGCTAGAGGAGGAAAACCCAGCGGGAGCAGGTGGCAGGAGAGCTGACTCCAGGTACTCTCAGCTATGCTGGTCCACAAGCAGATGGTACAGAAAAACAGAGGCTCTGAATTAATGAATTCTGGGTTTATTTAAAGTAGGAGACAAAAAGCACTACAGAAAATTGACCTGAGGTGCATGCCCAGAGTTGGGATTTCCCCCTATGTGTGTCTGTGGGGCTGCTCTAGGTTGTCACCTCCAGTGTGATGCAGGTTCCAGCTCTATATTTATCACACAGGGAGATGAGCCCTGTCCTGCTTGTATGTTAGACCTCCTGTTTCGTGGTTACTACCTGCCAAAGTGGGATGTTTGTTATACAAGAGAACCATTTTTAGTCTAGGAGGTCAACTGCTGGCCACCTCCCTGTTATCTCTGGAGACACAGGCAGATGAACACTGAACCCTTCCCCAACATCCTCAGCAGGCGGTGGGAAGGCAAAGAGGACTTTTCACCCTCTTGGGAAAAAAACTTTTCCACGGCGTGTGCCCAGGTGACTTGCAGCACTGAAAGCTATTCCCAGCATGGGATGGTTGAGGATGGTTGAGGATCACCATATTCCAGCATCGCTGCCCAGCAGCCCATAGCTGGAATAGCTTGGCCATGTGGGGAGCGTGCTGCTCCAGCCCCGGCTCCTGCAGCAGCCATACCGCCCCGTGCTCCTCCTCACAGCGTCTGTTTTCTCTACAGGCTAATATTTTCCATTCGGTGCATCCAAAAAAAATGCAGCCCAGCTGGGCTGGAGAATCCTCTGAACCTTGACACCCCGGGGCTGCAAACATCCCCCCTCCAGCAGAGACCTGCAGGCAGGGCTCTGCACTCCCTACCACCCCAAGAGATCCCACAGCTGGCGATGGGTTTTTTGCCGCCTGTCCCCCCTAACGCTGGCTCCTCTGAGTGGCTGGATGCTGGGAAGAAAGGATTGTGCTTTGCCCATGTCCAGGCTCATGGCTGAGATCTGGGATGATGCCCCAGTCAGCCACGGAGCTGCCAGGTCTCTGCGCTGGCAACCAGGGAAGGCAGCAAAGGATGAGGATGCCATCCATCCCATGTGTTAAGGTACAAACCATCTGACTGGGGTTGTGTGCCTCTCTTCAAAATGGTTGGTGGACAGGGAAGATATAATCTGAGGCTGGCTCCAGGTTGTTTTGCCTCCTCAGGTGTATTTTCAGCAAGCATGGTTTAGCACACAGGAAGGTTTCCCGACAGGCTGCCCCCCACCTCTCTCTCAGGTGGGAGGAATGGCTCGAGGTGGCAGTGATGACCTTGCCAAGTGGGAATGCTGCAGAGCACAGCAAGCAGCTTAATGAGCTACCTGTCCCTTACAGTGAGCTCAGGAGCAGCTCCCTAAAACTGGGAGGCAGGAGGAAGCATGGGGTGCAGAGTGCAGACCCCCATTGGCACATCTGCTATGGGGCTGCTGCATGAGGGCATTGTGCTTGTGCTGACCCAGCAGCAGGGCTGGTGACCAGCCAGAGGAAAAGGCTGGGAAACTCATGGCCCCACAATGTTCTGAGAAGAAGAGAGGAGGAAAAAAAATGAACATATGCCAGGGAAGCAAAAACTACAGTGGGGAGGCATGTTTGTATAAATAAAACTAATTGCCCAGCCTGGCAGTAACTCTGGTTTTGCTGTTTATATTTTTTCTTTCCAGGTTCTGCCTATCCCAGGTTGCAGGTGCAGTGCAGCTTCCTGCAAAAAGCCGCAGAGCAGACCAACAGCAACAGAAGAAACTTCTCCAAATGCCTCTCCCATGCCCCTGGAAGAGTTGCATGGCACAACCTTGACACAGGCAGCAAAGACCTTGCAGCACAGCTGGGAAGCTGGCAAGCACAGCAGCAGCACCTGCTCCTCCCCAAAGGCTCATGTAGAAATTCCTGATTGTGCACAGGATGTGAGGGATCCTGACTAACACACCTTGCATAACTGTGACTGGGAAAGTGCCCCATCCCGCGGGGGAAAGCACAGCAAAAAACAGACATGGAGGCTGAAAATAAGGAGCTGGGGTCATTTTCCCAGCTAGCTGGGGGAGTGACTGGCAAATTTGTTTCGAAGGCCGGTGGTGTTTAATGCATGCCTTAATGATCTGGAAAAGAGGTGAGCAGTGAGGTGGCAAATCTGCAGATGGCCCCAAATTGTCACAGTTGCTTGAGATGAGACTGCAAAGAGCATTTTTACGGCAAGTCCCCTGCCCAGGACCTTGACCCCTGATTTGGGGTGGGACTGAAGGGGTCCCACCCATTTGAGGCTCACTGCTGGCACCCTCTGTATCCTGGCTACAGCACACAAGGCAGCAGGGCTTCAAATCCTCACAGACAGTCCATGTCTTTCAGATGGCTCTCAAAATAAAGCCTGTGAAAGCAAATTTTGGAGTCTCCTACCAGCCAGAGAGCATGCACCCTGGGGGGCAGTGCAAGCAGTGTGACAGGCAGCTGTGCAGGCAGACAGGCAACCTGGAAGGAAGAGATGGGGAAGGTTTTCCTGAGGCATAGCCTTTCCAACTGAGGTCTGAACGAAGGGGACTCCCATTCTCTTATCTCCTCAATTCTGCCCCGATAAATCTGCCCCTCACTCAACAAAACCATAAAAGACTGCTGCTCTCTTAAAAAAAAAAAAAAAAAAAAAAAAAAGGGAAAGGGGAAAGGAGGGAAAGGAAAGGGATGGAAAAGGAAGGGGAATAGAAAGGACACAAATCCCGAGAGAAATGACGTCATAAGCCACTTCCTTCTTGGACCAGAAAACAATAGCTTTGTGCTGAGCCTCTATTGCATCCATGAACAGACTTAAATGAGCTACACAGAACAAGACACCAATATCCCCACATTTCCTAAAGATCTTGGTCAACCTGCCCTAAATTCAGGACCTGACTGACCTGAAAGGTGAGGAATTTACCAACTGAAATCCCAATTTCCATGGGCTTAAACATGACCTCAGCAGCACATGAGCCCAATGGACCAGGGTGTTTTATACAGCAGTCTGGGTAGCTGTGGAAAACACGAAGACTGGGTCTCATTGCACTTTCAACTTGCTTGAAGATGTTACAGTGTGTGAGCTAAGAAGCTGTGCTGAATCAAACCTGAGAAAAGCAGGCTGCAATGCTGTGGTCGGTGTGTTAGACAGTGTTATCTTGTACATGGTGGGGAGCTGTCAAAACTCAGGAAGATGAATTGTGTCTAACTTCAAAAAGCATGCCTCACCTTCACATTTTCACATATATAATAGTGTTGTGGCAGCAGCAGTGAAGTGATAAAGCCAAGTCTCAAGGTAGCTCAGCAGGAATGAATAAATCTTTATAATTGACAGGCTGTAATAATAATAAATGCTTGAAGAGTTTATTTCTCCCTCTATCCAGTTAGAAAATGACTACATGGGAATCCTTGCCAGCAATTGGGGCTCTTCTAAATAATTACCAAGTCAATTCACAACCTCTGCCAGCTCCAGCATCTCAATAATTAAAAAGGTACCACTTGTAGCTAATGGTAAAGAGAACAGATGTTTCCCCTCAGAAGATTTCTCCTTCTTCTTTCCCATCATTTCCACTGCCTTAAGCCATCCTGTATCTCCCATTTATGCTGGCACACCCATTCCAGCAGGTTGCAGAGGCAAAGTCCTGCACCCTGGAGCACATGAGGGACATATCTGCAGAAGCAAAGTTGGCTTTGTCACACTGAAGGCGATCGCTGTTGTGGGCTGCAGGGTGAAGCAGAGCCATGTTCTCAGGAAGCTGGCTTAATGCCCTTATGCATTTTCCTGCTGGCACCCACCACTTGGATGCCAGGCAGATGAAACACACAGCCACATGCCCAGGCTGGCCAGGGCAGGAACCTTCAAGGCTTTCCTCACCTCGATGTGGAGGCAGCTCATACACAAAATGGTGATTTGCTGTCTGCTAAAGGTTTGTGCCCTACCCTTAGCCCTGTCACTGGACTGGAGACTGTGCACAGCCTCCATGTTCTCCAAGTGTGAATTTTGAGGGTTGTTCTTCCAGGCATGAAACCATCTGCTCAATGGTGCTGTTTAGCTTTCCTCTGACATTACAGCTCTTCTGTGGCCCAGTTTGCTTTGCTTGCTACTACAATCACACAGTATGTTACAAGCACTCAATAAATGCTTCAGTCATCTTGAGGTGAGGTGTGAAAAAGGAAAGCCTAATTTTTTGTCTGTTTGGGGCTTAAAAGATGCTTGATCTAGAACAGAAGCTCAAAAGGCAGCATTTTTGCTGCTGAAAATTTGTATTTGTATTGTTGCTGTTTGCTAGCATTTGATGTAGTAAACATGACCTACATCTGGAATACTGCAGGTCATTAAAGGATGTTGTCAACAAAACTGCAAGCATTTGCCACCTTTAGAAGGTTTATCTCCACCCAAAGTTTAAAATTTGGTAGGTTAAGGTTAAGATAACCAGTAGTATTCTGGATTTGCACAGAAGATAAACAGAGTTGCTGGGTTTGGTCTGTGCAAAGCTCAGTCCTCATGCACCTGACAGCAGCATGGTAGTGCCATGGACAGTTTTATACTTGGCTGAACTCTTGGTGCCTCTGATGTCTCCATTCCTGCACAGCTCATGGGATAAAAGTGGGTGATCTGCTCTCCTTCTGGGTGCAAATATAAGCATGTTCAAATTTAAGCTGTCCTAAGTTAGTCTCGAGCTGGAGTAGTTAAGGCACATGAAGAGATGGTGTGGCTAACGTGAACTTCAACAACTTTTCACTCCACATCCCAGACATGCAGAAAGGCAGGCAGGAGACGTGAAGGCATGAATGAAGCACAGCACCTAAAAGCCCATAAACCCAGACCCATAAAGCCTGTCATGAACCCCTCTGTACAAATACTGCAGTCCATAGGTGAAAGCAGCAGACCTGCAAGACCTACAAGCAAGCAAGCAGACCTACACCCAGACAAAAACCCCTTACAAAGTAGGCAAACTATTGGCAGCTACAGCCAAAATGTTATGCTGCTCTGAGCACACAATTGCTCAAGGTCCTCTTGGGGTGGGCAGTGATCAAAGGGACACCAATGGCAGCCAGTGACACAGCTCAGGCCACAAAGGGTGACCAGACATGGAGTGAGATCTGGCAGAGATTACAGCAGAAAGACAGTAACTGGCAATGTGCAGGGGATGGAAGGGGAGAATGGGCTCAAGGAGGCAGAAGGGGGGCACAGCAGCCTCTCCCCACATTGTGACTGGCCACCAGCTCCACAGACAGCCAGCAGTGCCCACGTTGGGCTGTCAGGCTCTGTGGCATGAGGAGTACCAGAGCAACCCCACTGCCTGGCCCCAGCCTATGGCAGAGGAGCACCAAGTGGCCCCAGGACCCTCATACTCAGCTTGTGAGACCTGACCACTTAGCTGAGCTTCCCTCTGCAGACCTTGGCCTGATCAGGTCCTGTTTGACCTCCAGGTAAAGTTGTACAGATATTTGCATCCTTCCTAAGGCAATCAGGGCTGGGCGAGGCAGGAATATCCTCATTTCCCTTTCATTGTCCAAATATCCTTTGCCCTGGAGGGGTTGCACAACTTCTGCCTGCTGGGACAGCTGGACAATATCCATCAGTCTGCCTTGGCTGTACTGCAAGAAGTATTTCTGAAAGCAGACATGTGACATAGGTGCTCATATCATTTTGCAAGTCAAGAGGACTTGTGCTCCTTTGAAGACTTTCAGACCACATGAGCAAAGAACTTCCAATAGTTTGAAAGCCACTGGAGAGACACATAAATATTTGCTTAGGGTCCATCCTATTTTAGACAAATAAAACTACCTACAGGAACCCTCAAAGATGCTCACATCACGCCGAGGATCATGGTGGGGCTGATGTCTCCTCCGAAGGTTGCTTGTTTGATCTGTTCACTGTTCTCATCTCTCTTCCCTCCTACTCTTTGGCTCCTGCAGAGAAAAGTGGTGACATGATTTATAGATGTATTCTGAGGCATTTGAATACCTTGTTCCTGCAACCTGCTCTGACAACTGCTGTGCTGAGGGCTCCCAGAACAAAGGCTCGGGACGAATGAATCCTTGTCTTCACTCACAAGAAAAGTTTAAAAAAGAATCACCTCCTTCTTCTATTATTTCCTTGTCTTGTTATTTTAATTTTTTCCCCTGTGCAGACAGCAACATTAAGCCCACTAGAGAATGAATGAATATCAATGAGACAGGGCAAAGATGGAATATGCAGCAGTTCTCTCCCAAACTTATAATGAAAATGCCTACAGGGAGGCGGTGTTGCAGCAGATAACACACACACTCTCACACCCACTGTTTTTGGGAAACATCCACATTTACTGGAAAATGTCTCCCAAGTGGGCAAATTTCCAATTGTCCTCTCAAGTTCATGGTGCACCCACTCTTCCAGCAATTTCATGTAGGAATTGCCTCCTTTCAGTTACAAATGGAGGTGCAGCCAGAGCCCAGAGATACAGCAGACTGGGAACACTAGAAAGTTAGATACAGACTTTGCTGTAAATTCCCACATCAGGGACTGTTTCTAATCATAAATTACATTGGTCAGGAATTAAATTAATTGATTCCTTGCTGGCAGGGAAAAAAGATGTGTTTCTAACAGAAAACAGAGAGTTAGAGACAGTGTCTGTGAACACTGCACCAGCTAAATCCTCCTTTCAAAACTTCTTGAGTCCAGCCCTTTGCCCAGGGTGCTATTCAGCAGCATCCTCTCCTGCTGCAGCGGTGGGGATGCCCTCACTGCTCTCTGGTCTTATTAAAACTCAGGAGGCAACAGAGACTTTTAGTGAGAAAGGGATTCAAGTCCAAAGCTGGTTCATAAAATTGCTGTCTGCAGCAGGAGCTGGTGGCTCGCCAGATGATTTCTGAGTACCCCTAGATCCTTCCTTTCCACAGGCCCCCAGAACAGGGGAACAGCAGCTGGGTGTTATAGGACATGTTTCCCTTACAAGGCTGCCCAGGTAGTATCTAGTTCTGGTGACTTTCATGGTCTTGGGTAGAGGAGAAGCAGCAAAGGCCTGGCAAGGGGCAGACCAGAAAGCAGCATTTTCCATTAAGCTGAGAGCAAACAACCCCAAACCCTGCCCTCCCTCTGCCAAAACAGTCTCAAAAAATAGCCAACTTTAAAAGGAAATTTTAGTTAAAAGCCAGTTGATAGCACAGTTTTTTGAAAAATGAGAAGCTTTTCTTCTTTCTGAACTGCGCAATCACTGGAGAGCCAAGTGTTTTGTTGGGGTTTTATTTTATATGATAAAAAACTCAATGCTGCCCTCTGTCAGAAATGCAGCAGTACTGGTCTTCAGCTGCTTGTCCTTAATTAACAAGTACTGTGTGTTCTTTCCGTGGCACAGCTTTGGACCATAAATCCCCCTCATCCCATCCGAGCGAGAAGGTGATCCGATGGCCGCCTGCTGCTCGGGTTCGTGTGCTAAACATCTGACGGTGATAAATAATGCACCTCAGCAGCTCAGCTATTTACAGAGATGGCTCAGCTAAGGATGACTTCATGAAAAGATCTCTTACTGCCCAGGTAGAAAAAAGAAATAGTGCAGTTACTGCTTGTGTTTAGTGCAGTTTAAGCAGAAGAATACACGGATGCTCTGTTAAATGCTGATTAATCTATGGTGTAAGGTGACTTTGCAGTTCATGAAGGCCAAGTTGAAGACAAGCTCCTCAGGTACACTGGCAGAAAAACACCCCTAGAGTCTGGCACTGCCCCTCCCCAGCTGGTCAGACCTGTGCTGTGTGGCTGTAAAACCTGTGTATGGTCTGTGCCACCTGCCCAGGGTGCAGGGCTTGTGCTGCCAGGACCTCTGCCCAGGGGTGGGTTTAACACACCTGGAGAAGTGATTGCTCGAAAGGGATAAATTACAGCTCTTAGCTGTGTACCTTGTCAAATAAAAGACTAAATCCAAAGTTGTTTGGTCCTAGCACACTGTGCTGCAGCAGAGCAATCTAAAAAGATTGTGGTGACAGGGGACACTGCCTGGCTAAGCCCCCTCTCAGCATGGGCTGGTGAGATTTACACACCACAGACTACAGACTGCTACCTGTAGCTCCCTGTGAGTGGGATATGTGTGCTGGGCAGCCCACAGCTTCCCCCCCTGAACACCAAGAGAGCTTTTCTATGGCACCATGTCCCACAGGCCTATGAGTCTATCTCCAGAGTGCCTGACAGCTGTGGAGGGGACCAAATGGCCAAGGGGGTGATGATAGCCTTGTCCTTACACCCTGTCATGTGTCACCTTTGCACTTCTTCTGGAGCCACCACCGTGCAGTCCTTGCATCTCCCTCTGAGATATTATGGTGGAGCCCACCTTGAGCTCAGCCAGCCTGCAGCCAAAGCAGGGCTGCCCTCAAAGGCCACTTTGGACAGGATGGCCATGCTCTCCAGTGTGGTTTGGCAAGGCCAGCAGATGAGGGAAGGAAATCTGCACTTGTAAAATGTCGTGTTTGCTCAGTAGCCACAAGCACGAAGCACCAGGTTTCATTGCTTTTCAGACAAGTGTTTTCCTTGAGAAGGTGCAGAGGTCTGGGATGAATTTTCCTGACTGAAGACGCAAAGATATCACTTGGTTTCACAATGAGTCACTGAAACTCGAGAAAGGCAATTCACCAGGGAAATCAGGAGGAGTAATTAAGAGAACATGGTAATTAAAAATGTATCCTAAGAGATGCTGTACGTGACATCCGCACCAGACGGAGAAGCATGCCTTTATCCACCCCAGGTTGCACCAAGTCTGGGGAAAGCTGCAGCCACAAAGTCACCATGGTTACAGATGCACAAAACTGAGAGTGATGAGATGTCCTGCTCTGACACAGCCACAGTGTTCATCCTCAAGCTGCAACTATTTAAGTGACCCTGGACTGTGCGTTTGAAAAAGAAAGAACCATGGAAAGTCCTAATATATTCACGAATATGAAAGTAGACAGATTAGAGATTTTAATATATGCGCACTGTTCAGGGTGTGCGGAGGAATATATAATATGTTATTGGACTGTAAATTGAGGCACTCATTATGCAGCCCTCATTCTGTGTCCAAAACTTCTGCTTAGATTTGTTTATATCACCTTCTGTCCTAGAGATGCCTGCATTTAACACACTGATGTATTATGTGTCTATTTGCATGCATGCATACTAAGATGTAGTTGTAATACATCATAAGCCCTGCGTACTAATTATCACATGCTAATGTAGCAAATTAACCATGCATTAGTTTCCATCAAAAGCAGATTTCCTTTGCATGCAAGGTGCCAGATACAACTTCATGTGGCCTGATCAGAGTGATGCATAATAACCACTTGAATACACTTTCCATGCTATTTTGCTGACATAAATCCAGTGATAAAAGCTTAAGAAGCCACCGAGGGTTTTAACTTCACAGTGTTTACTGCACATGATAAGGAAACTGGATTTCACTGTCTGAATGTATTCCCAAGGGCACACTAACACACAGTGTTTTTTTGGTACTGCTAATAGTAAAATCCAACCTCACTTTTCAGATTTCTTAGGGTGTCTTGTTATTTTTGCAAATGCTGTCTTTGTCTGATGCCGACAGGCTGCCACAGCAAACTTAGCAGCAAGTTGCCTTGACGCTCTAAGCAAGTCTATGGGCAGGAAGAAGCTGTTTGGAAACACGGGCTGTGTTTACAGTAGGAAGTAACTCACCTAAGGGTAGCATCAGAGCCAGCTCCTGTCTCTTGCCCTGAGGCTCCCAGTCCACAGGACTACATTGACTGAAATGCCTCGCCCTGGTCACCAGAGAGCAAACAGCTTTTCTGTGGCTGAGGAGGCTGTTCTTTCCCCATAGACCACAGATACATATGTGACAAACAAATGACATACTCATCCTTGTATTTTTTGCATGGATATGGCTCCTAGGATGATTTAAGACTTGCTGAAGGTGTGTGGATGGAAGTACAGCAACTTCCACTGAGCCACAGAGTCAATTGCACCTCACAGGAATTTTACAGGAGTGCTCTTCTGAGCCAAGGCCGGCTCTCAGTGGATGTAACAGAATGGCTGGCTTTGTTCCTGGGAAGATGAGGAAACTAAGCAGCAGTCTTTTTGCTCAAATATCTGAGCTTTATTTTAATTTTAAAAATACGAGTTCATAACTCCTTGGCTGCAGATACTCAGTATAAAATATAAAATGTTTTTCCTTTGAAGCACACGAAACACCTGCTCTACATGTAATAATGGAACACAAAGCAGAGCAACCCAAGTTTCAACACCAAATTTCAGTAAAGCTGTTACAAGTAGTGGTTCATAGGCAATGAAATTGCTGTCAGCATTTGGCTGTAAAGAATTATAACTGCTGGGCAGGTAAGAGGACTCAGGCATTACAGAAACCTTAATTAGAAAGGAAGTAATTTGTCTGCCCGTACATGCTTACACCTTCAGTCATGTCACTGCCATTTCGTCTCAGTTTCCCCCCAGGTGAGGTGACCATGGTCTGTATGTAATATTGACCTTGATGTGGGTCTGCAAACACCTTGGTGTGAGCTGTGCTCATGGTGCTCCTGCAGCTCCCAAGCAGCCCAAGCCCACAGTTCCCTTGGCCTGGATGAGAGAGTTCATGGGCTTCTGTGGCAGCTGAAATGCCAAATTTTAACTTTTAGCTACTGAGACTCCTTCACCCTAAAATACAAGATCTTCAAAACAGCCTTTTCTCAAAATATGATTTTTTCTGAGCAGTTACTTTCCTCCGTGCTGCGCATTTAATTGTCTGGAGCCTCAAGCTGGCTGTCTGCTCTCCTCACATGCATTTATCAGCCTTGCTGCCATTGCCAGCTCTCTGAGACATCTCTTTCCCCTGGAGTTGTTCAAATATCAGTAGGGGGCATTATTGTCCGAGGCTGCCTGGTCTCAGAGTGCTGCCTGTGGTTCCTTATTCAATTCCTTGAGCAGATTGTGTAATGACTAGAGAACTAAGACCACTTTGGTGGGTAATTCTACAGGAGTTAATGATCCTAGAACCAAAGCCTCATCTGAAAGGCTTGGACTATAACTATCACAGTCACATGTTACATCTGCTATCTGTTTGAAGAAAAGTTCTGTAGCATAAATTTGTCATAAGAGTCCCATCAGCAGAATCAGATGTTTACAGCTCAGAGGAGTTTGCATGGACCTTCTTCATGAGGCAGAATATCACTATGTCTTGTAAAAGGAAACAAAAGAGGAATGCAGTCTGCAAGTTAGATTCAAAGTTGGGAACATGCCTTGAGGTTTCTACACAGAAGAGTGGTATTTTGCAGTTTTACTTTTAGAACAGCTTATTAAAAGACCCCAGATCCCTTTCACCTCTAAGTTTTCAGAATGTGTCAGCACTCCTCTGGTCAGATTTTCTTTTAATCTTTGATTTTGGAACTGGTAAAGTTGTCTTCAAACATGCCTACAGCAGTGCTCTGACATGAGCTTGTGCTTGTTCTCTGGATCCAATTCATTCACGTACAGAGGAACCAGCAGAGGGATCTCTGTGCTGCTAACACCCTGAAAATAGGACTTACAGAGTCTCTGTGCATACTTTGGCCTTGAGACCACTAAAGGGAGTGAATTTCAGCTCAAAATTGGAGTTCATCTTCAAGCTACAATGTGATTTTCACGCCTGGGCTTTGCTTACTAAAGATTTCTATTACAGCCCTAGGACAAAAATGCTAATCCAATAGCTTCCATCTTTCCAGTGTCTCTGACCTATCTCACTCCCCAGCCACATTCTGGAGTACGCTATGGATAGAAGGATATGCTGCAAGGAAGGCTGAACAGATAGCCTGGTGCTTCTTTAAACAGTTGTGTATTTAGTCAGTAGCCACTATGAAAGAGTTGGATTAATTTTTATTGTGTAGCCTTCTCTGTGGAAAAGCTCAGTCATTCGCCCAAAGAAAGAGCAAAAGCTCCTCCTTTCTTCCATTCCTGCTCCAGCACTCAGGTGAGACCCATCAGATGGGCACTGCACACAGTGAAAAAATGCAGAGGATTATTCTGTCCCCTAAACTGAATGTAATTGTGGATGCAGCTGCATCTGAGTTAGCACAAGAATTGCCATCAGAAGTAACCCCTCAGACCATATGACCCAGTGTTCTTCACAAGAGACTGCCAACGCCATCTGACTTGGAAAAAGAAGCAAGAAAACCTAATAGTGCTGCTACAAAGGTTAGCTTTGGTCTGGGACCATGAGGACTGGCAGCTTCTAATTGCTTTGAATGGTGCATTGCTGGTGAATATAACTCTTGGCTGCTCCAGCTATCCATATGGCAGCAGCTTCTTTCAGACCTGTAATAAAGAAAGACAATGGTAAAGACTAGTAAATACCAGAAAGCTGCAAAGAATAAACACATTTAAATCAAGCTTAAGTGAAAGACACAATTTCCAAAGTACTGGTTTGCATATTTACTTATTGTCTGCATCCCATACCAAGAATTACTCATTCCTGGCAGCATTTTTGCCCATGAAACAGTATTTGCAATTACACTTCCTAAAAAAGTCCAGCACTTTACCTCAAACAGCCCAATGCCTTTTGCCAAACTCACCTGCATGGAAATACTTTCGATGAAATGCTTGAGAAGTCACAACAGACATCAGGTCTGACTTCAGTGTAAGCATCCCTTCATGTGACACATCATTTTTGTGTGTGGAAAGGAAGATAAAAGCCCTTTCACCACTGGGTGCTACTCTACAAATTAATCACTACACTAATGTGCAGATGTTCTTTTGATACGACCTTTTTCATACTCCACACAGCAGGTTGTTTAGGTTTTCTGTGAAGAAAATGGAGAGAGACCCAGTGGGTGACTGGAGTACTGCATGTTTGTTATTATCCCCCTCACTCATCATAACATCATATAAGTCGATGTGCCTGTGATTTCTTCTTTTTCCCAACGTCTAATGCAGTCACTAGGAGCTGCCTGTGCAAAATTAAAGGATCGAGAAGTGAGGACAGATTTAAAATCTACAATTTAAATCCAAGTGGCACAAGAGGAAGAGCTTAATTTTCTCTATCATTTCAGGCGTGAGGCAGAAGGTGACCCCGTGGAAATCATTTTAATAATATAAATGAGATGGGATGTGTCATCTGTAAGGGAGGGAGCAGGGGGAAGGCAGAGCTCACAGGGGGCTGTAGCTGCAGGGAGATGGAGCAGCTTCAGATGGAGATGATTTTTCTGTCAACNTCAAGGAGGGCAAGGTTCTAGTTAAGTTGTGGGAAAGTTCACTGGAACCAAACATTCCCACTTGAAAACAATGCCACACAAGGATTGGTAGTTGGCATTGCCTTCTGGCTGGCCCGGAACAGGATCATCCTGAAAAGCAGGACAATCGGTTTTCATTCTCTGTCACAGCCTGGCCATCAGAGGAAAAGATAAAGAGAGCATTTGTTCTCACTGAGAAGAAAGATATGAACCTTTTTAGGCAGGAGCCAGCTAGTCCAGACTCCTCTGCAAGTGGGAGAAGGGTGGAATGATGACCACTTCCCCAGGTAGTGGGCAGTGGGGTTTATGGAGCAGAGGAATCATTGTAACTCATCCCCACTC
>VYZP01063961.1:0-17204 GCA_013400635.1 Hypocryptadius cinnamomeus | reverse complement strand
GCTTTGAAAGAGCAGGGAAATGATCCTGTCTGAGAGATGCTCTGTCTTGCTGTGACATGAATGGAAGGAGCCAAACACCCTGCTCAAATACACAGGCAGATGCTATATTTTCCACTACAAGAAAAGAAAAAGAAAAAAAGAAAATCAAAAGAAAATAAAACAAATAAAGAGGGAAGGGAAGGGAAGGGAAGGAAAAAAAGAGTACCTGTATTGCTGTTACATTGGAGAGTTCTTTTCCATCCTATGTATGAATTCTCCAGCAAACAGACAGATGCTGAATTCATGTTACATCCTTGAGGCCCTGTGTTTCCAGAGAAGTGGAACATTATTCTTTGCCTTGGTTCCATTTACTTTGCTGTGGTAGGTAAAAATTGAGCTCATAGGAACATACTTCCTGGGGCAGACAGAATCCAACAAGGCAGCCAGGTTTATTACCTGGCCTGGCTCTCCCAACTCACTTCTGTGGTGAATTCATACCTAGGCCTGCTGTCAAGGAGGGCAAGGTTCTAGTTAAGTTGTGGGAAAGTTCACTGGAACCAAACATTCCCACTTGAAAACAATGCCACACAAGGATTGGTAGTTGGCATTGCCTTCTGGCTGGCCCGGAACAGGATCATCCTGAAAAGCAGGACAATCGGTTTTCATTCTCTGTCACAGCCTGGCCATCAGAAGAAAAGATAAAGAGAGCATTTGCTCTCATTGAAAAGAAAGATATGAACCTTTTTAGGCAGGAGCCAGCTAGTCCAGACTCCTCTGCAAGTGGGAGAAGGGTGGAATGATGACCACTTCCCCAGGTAGTGGGCAGTGGGGTTTATGGAGCAGAGGAATCATTGTAACTCATCCCCACTCGGATTTGGAACCACAATAGTTGTGCATGCATGCAAAACCAAACAAATTGCTGAAAATGAAAGTAATTGTCCCAAAGGAAAACTGGGGTGCAAAGCAAGGATTTCTTAGCATTAGGCTTCATGTATCCCATTGTTTTGCAGGATGGACATCGCTCTCAAGCTGCAGTCTTGGGAGGAGGTATAATGCCACCTTGTTTCATAGCTCTGTCATTAAATGAAGGTGACAAAAGTTAGGCTATGCTACACTGGGGCAAAGCTCACATCTTACAAAAAGCAGATACTTTAGAGAGCAAGAGGCTGGGCTGTTCAGCCATCAAGTGAAGCAGGGATAGTTATCTTCTATGTCCAGACCTCACACTTTTCCTATGGAGGTGTAACACATAAAACTGATTCCTTTCCTGTAAAATCACTTTCTAAAAATAGGATATGCACTGCCAAAACCTTATGTGAATGAAGGGCATCATAGCTCATTAGAAGTGCAGAAGGGATCCAGGGAATGAGGATGATGTGTGGCATAAGCAGTCTTAAAGCGAAAAAAAAAACCCCAAATTCTCTTCTGTGTGATGGCTCAGCACCAATGTCAATAATCTCTCAGGATTTCAGTGGGGTGACCTGGAAGACATGGCTGAAGAGAGGGTCTCCAAAGGACTGCTCATCTTGGTGAATTTCAGGTGTCAGTTTAAACTTCAGCATCTGAGCTAACCAGTGATAAACTAGGCATCCCAACATGTATTCTAGCCACAAGCTACCAGATATTTTTCAGAGAGTTACAGATGGATACTTGGGAGCCACAACACACTCTTAAAAAAAAAATGGAAAGCAAATATTCTGCTAACCACAAGTTGGCAGAAAGAACTGTTAAAAATCCTGTCCCTGAAGAGCTCATGAATAAAGGAAAGAAGCTCTTTGAAAAGAGAGACAGAGCATGTGAAAGTCGAGGTGAACTATATCTTTATTTGTTATTACCAGCCTGAAGAGTTAAACGCTCTTTTATTTTTTACAAACACTTACATGTAGAAAAAAGGAAACTACTCCTCTGTGAAGACTTTGTTTTGCTATTTTATTAAAGAACAAATTCTTTTTCATGTTACCATTTGCTGGTGTTAGTTTTGTTTCTCAAACAGAAGCAGGGAAGCCCTGTGGTACTGAAACCCAGCTGATACTAGGTACTTTTAGAAGTAACATGTAGATGGTATTTTATTTAATTTACAAAATCAGGTGCTTAAGGCTTTGCAAAGGCATATTTGCAGCTTTAATGCATCCCCTTGTGACAACGGGCTGGAATCAGCCTTTATACATGCATAGTTTATAGGAAGAGGCAGAAGGAATAGGTGGGGAATATTAATCAAAAACAAAAAAGGGAATTGATGAATTTTACTTCACGATATACAAAAAGGAAGATAAGATCAGATGTATCAAGCCAAGTCAAAGACCAAAATTTATGTAGTCACAGTTTGGTGAACACACAGAGACGTTGCACATTTTCAGTCATGTCTCTTACCAACAGTAATTCTCATGGAAGCAGGACACAGCTCTCTGTTAGAGGAACTCCTGCCAGGAAGGGTGGGAAGATGAAAGAAGTTGTGGTGATAGGAGGCCCTCTTTATGTAGAGCAGCAGGTGTGAGAGGGTAGGTCAGAGCACACAGGGCTGGGAAAGCAAGAGGCAAGAACATCATCAAATATGGGAGTCATTCTCAATGAACAAGGATGCCAGTCACTGAAGTTGGAGGACTTGTAACGACAAGACATGGCTAGCAGGTCTCATAAACATCCTGTGTGGAAGAAGAGTGATTAAATGGATAGCAATCCCTCTGCATCTAGAGCCCTCTCATGCCCTGCCACAGTGGCAACAGCCAGCATTGCTCCTGCCACTTCCAAAAATGCCTCTGGCTGGAACATGCAGAAGGGAACTAGTCTCTTACAACCTGTGTAATGTTTCTCATGGATTCTGGGCCCATGCTCTCCTACTTTCTGCTGGACAGCTCTTCACCTCAGCAGTTAAATACATGACAGCGCTGTCACCTTAAACAGGCAGACTACAGAACACCACAGATAGCAGAGCACCATCAATTCAGTCACTGAGTGACACAAAGTACTAAGAGTGATGAATCTTTCCTACATGGACAAGAAATGATTGATTTGAATAATCGCCCAAGAATATTCACACGACACTTGAACAGTCGCTGTCATGATTACCAATGTCTCTCTTCCTCACAGCAAGTCTATAATTGGCAGGAGTGTCTTAGATAATTTATACAGCAACGAGATTTTCACACTTTCCCAGTTTTGGATAGTTGCTAATATTTCATGACACAGTAATTTTGTTATATAAGGGAGCTTTTGGCACATCTGTTGATGCCGACTGCCATTGGATTTCTCCATTTTCCTGTCATTTTTATTCATTGTCACTAGTACCCACCTATTCCATTTTTGCATTGTGGAGATTTACATTCAGTTGAATTTAGATTAGTGCAAGTATTTTTCTATATTTAACAGAAACATCTACTTCAAGTAGACAAATAGATTTCCTGTTATAAGGAAAAATTCCTTATTGCTTAGTAGTTTGCCTGTACCATATTGTTAAATAAGTGAATGGCTAAATAAATTGGGTGTTTGCCTATGTAACTGTCCTGCATTCCAAACCAAGCAGACTACTCCAAAAACCAAGCAGAAGCTGTCACCACTCCAGGAGGAGCTAGGAAAAAGCTACTCTCTCCATTGCTTTGCTGTCATGCTAGTGTGGATTGCCATGTGCTGCTCACTTCCGTGCTCCGTGGGATCCCACTGCTAGCAGCAGAAGCAGAGGTTGGTGCCCTGCTCGTGGGACTGGGAAGTCTTCTTGTTCTTTTAGTATCACCATTAAACTAGTGGACAGTTTTAACTGTCATCCTTAGAAGTCCTTTTTTGATCTCTCTTTGTATAGAATAGTCATGTTTGCTCCTGTTTAACAGCACATGTGCTCATTTTACCTTATTTTACCTGCAACAAGATAAACAAAACCTTAACCTTCTTTGGCAACACCAGCAATTACCTAACCCTTGGGATTAAGGAGAGAAACACTGGGATCAGAGCTGTGCTTTCAGAACACCCAGTGTCCTCACCGCCTCGTCAGCACAAATCATTTCAGTGGCAGCATTGCTCAGCAGCAGATTTTTTTTTTTTTTTCTCTCCTGCATGTGTTCGACATCAGTGTGTGAAAAATTGCTACTAGAGGGCAGATACTGATCATGATACAGCTATTACTGGCTGCCAGGTACTGCAGAGATTGAGGTCACTGCTTGCTTTTTCCGAAAGAGAGACAGTTTAATGAAATCTTGCTCTTTGGAAGCAAGAAAGCATTTATCCCCTCCAAACAAATTCATAGTCCTGAGGTAAAATGACATGAATATGTATAATTTCTTTAGTGAATTACATGAATTTGTAAGAGAGGTTTGAGGCATATAGCACTTTCAAAGTCCCTTGTTCAGTTCTCTCTGCTGCCCGCATTTAGCATATGCTGAGCGGATGTGCAGAGAGTTCCACGGTGCCTTCAGTCCCAAATGGCTTCACTGATGTTTTTGGCTGAAACAGTTTTCCTTGGCAGGATGATTAGGCAGCAGCACACTCCACGGATGTTGCTTATTACCTCTTACAAGACTGGAATCACTGGTGCTCATCCAGTTTTACGTACCGGCTGGTTGGCCCACAGGCTCTGCTGAGCTGTGATTATGCCACAGGCAGACTGCTGTGATTATACCACAGGCAGACTGCTAGATCCCTTGGGATTGTGTGTCCCACTACCCCCACCAAATGCATTTCACAAAGCTGACATTTAAAAAAATCTGAGTGGCTAAATCCCAGCAAGGTCCCAGTAGATCCTTCTCTCTGTCCTGCTGAGGAAAAGATAAGAGCACAAGTGCCCACAATTTGTGCAGCACACAGAGGTAGTGAAAAGCAAGGGAGAGCAGAGGCATTAGGTAAATGGCCAAAAAAGCTGAGGCAGCCTCACACAGAGACATACAACAAAGAAGTCAGTGGATCTAGTTGACTTCAGCTGAGCAAGGCTTGGAGTGCTGCAGTCCCATGTGTTGATGTTCATGAGCAGGGACATCAGTGACTCTGCTGAGGGTGGAGTCAGCTTCCAGGACCCAACCCTCTGGTATTTTATCATTCAAAGAGAGTGTACATACAGAGAGAGCTATAGCACAGGTACAGAAGGTGATGTGAGGAGAGGACGTATGGGTTGGAAACATTCCAATGTTTGCTTCAGGCTGGAGACACAGCTCTGCCTGTTGAACTGTAAAGGGTGACTTAGCTGTTCTAGCTCCCAGTTGTGAGCATATCCTCTGCCTGTGTCTGCAAAAGCTGATTTATTCCCTGAATGGTCACATCAGAAGTGATTTGGGCACTATAACTGTGTGACACTACATTGAAGCTCAAGTTCAGGCCACACAGTGTCTTATAGATCCCATGTTGTATCTACCAGCCTTGTACAAATGTCTTGGGCAACCTAAACTGTCCAAAATTGCACCAGGCACCTGTGCCTGAGCATCTGAAGGGGCTGTCTCTGCCATTAGCATGTTCACGCTGCTTCCAGCAGGTATTCCCTGTAAAACCTTGCATTAAGGAAAATGCATCCCTACCCTGTACAAACAATGTGCTTAAACAGATGTGGGTCTACAGAGTTCTTACTCCAGGAATAACAAATGAACTGTTTTGCATGAAAAGTTTATCAGATTATGCTCTTTCCCCCATTGCAGGTTATTCTGAAGCAGGCATGACAATAAATCACCACAACCCTATGAATATTTCATAGAAACACATCTCAGCTTATGGGTGTTCTTCTTTTCTTGAACGATTATGTCTGTGTCTTTAGCCATTCATCGTCTGTGATACGTGACTGGCCACTTGATTCAAATGACTGTAGTGTCTGGCTTTTGACTGGTTCATTAAATATTTCATAACAAGGAGGAAAAGTGGCACGGCAGATGATATTTACGTGAATATACAAGCAGGTATTTGTGAAATCTTAGTCAGGATTTCTACTCACAAGTGCTTTGGGAAGATTAATAGCTATCTCTAAACACTGTTGAAATAGTGACCTTTTATTCCAGTGAAAATTCCAATGAAATAATGAAAATTACGATGATAATGATTATTTGGTACTGTTGCTCTAGTTAAAAGGATGTGGGTCCAGCATTCTGAAGTCTATCCAAGACTGGACAATAACTAAGAAACTTAATGAGAAGCAGAGTAGATGGTATCTCTTGCAATGCAGTTCATTAGTGTAGTAGTTTTTGAACAAACTGAAAAACAAATCTCAGAAGCCTGACATTTGCCTTGTCACTCCATGGGAGCTCAACACTAGAATTCACAGAGATTGTAATGAAATGAAATTTTAAGTAGCAACAAGCATTCCTGAAAACCTTCAGTCCTTGTGTGTATCTCTTGTAACACAAGTTAATTCTTCAGATTATTAGCTACAAAATCTGTAAGGCAGAAAAAAGAGGCTGGAGGAAGGAGCACTAAGCTTTTAGATTTGATTTCTCCCAAATGATTATCAGCTTTTCAGGAGCAAATTTTTCAATGGTTAAACTTTTATATTAAATTCCTGCATGCATGTTTAGCAGTCCTGCCACTCTGGGAGCATTTAGCTATGCATACAAACACCAGCTAATATGAAAGATGCTACCAAACCTCTATCTGTCCTTCCCATTGAGTGAAAGCTCTGTACGGGTTTGGAAATGGGAAGCTCCAACGAGAAACAAAAGCCTCGGTGAAGTGGATGACAAAAGCCCCAGTGACTTTGGGAGAGGCTGGGAGCAGAGGTGCTGTTACATACACGTGTCCACCTGCTCAGGTGATCCAACCTCTTGTTGCAGGATCAGCGTGCTCTCGGTGGGTTTTTCAAGCTGTAATGGTCTCTGGGTTGCTCTGATGAAGCCTGACCGGAGCAAACACCACCATGTGAATGTGACCGGCCACTGCTGTCACAATTTCCCTGGTGGGAAGGAACCTTCCTTCACTAAGGATGCAGGTGCCTGAGATCTGTCAGGTTTTCCTGGTGGATTTGGAGGTGTGTACTCATCGTAAGGATGGCTGCCCTCTGCTTTACCACCTCTTTCTGAGTGGAAGAGGGCAAGGAGTGTGGGCAGCAAGGAAGAAACCTATCAGGCAGGGGGAGAAGAAGGTGAGAAAGGGACCCAGAGCAACAGGGCTAGGACAGCGTGGGGAGGTGATGGGAGGTACAGCAGAAGAAGAGGCTCAGGGGAGACTTCATTCCCCTCTGCCTGAAAGGAGGTTGCAGGGAGGTGGGGGCAGGTATTTTCTGCCATGCCTAGCATGGCACAACTAGAGGAAATGGCCTTAAACTGGGACAGGGGAAATTCATATAAGCTATTAGAAACAAATTTTTCCCTGTTAGGGTGGTCAGGCATTGGAACAGGTTGCCCAGGGGTGTGTTGAAGTCACCATCTCTGGAGGAGTTCAAGAGACACTTGGACCTGGAGTTGGGTGAAGTGGTTTAGGGGTGACAGCGGTAGTGCTGGGTGGACACTTGGACTGAATGATCTGAAAGGTCTCTCCCAGCCTTGATGATTCGAGGATTCTATGATTCTGTGGAGGCTGAAGGAGATTTGGGAGAAAGACGAGGAGCTGAAGATGGGCAACGCAGAGGGCTGGGAAAAGCAGCCGAGGAGGCAAGGGCTGGGCGAGCCGGGAAAAGAGCCGGGAGGGAAACTCGCCGGGCTGCGGTGGGAGCAGGGATGGGAGCTGGCACCGGGGGCAGGGTGTGCGCGGAACTGCCCCGAGCAGGGCCGGGAGCCGGGTGTGCGCTGAACGCGGGGCCTGGNGGGCTCCCGCAGGGGGCGGTTCGTGGGGGGTGGCGGCTGTCGCCTTCTTCCCGAAGGGAGCACGGGTGACGAGGAAGCGGGGGAGCGGGGCCATGTCCCTCGTGGTCGGCGGCGACCCCACGGCGGGGAGGCGGACGAGCCGGGGAACCCTCCCGGAGCGGGTCTGGCCGTGGGCACCTCTGCACAGGCGGGCAGCGGGAGCGCTCCGGCCCGGCAGCCCGCGGTGAGGGTGAGCGGAGCCGGCAGCTGTTCCAGTGCAACTCTGATAACCTCCCCGGAGGTCAAAGGCGCTGCAGGTTTAAAGCCTGCTGGTGCGGGTGAAGATGTAATTATGTTCTCCTGACAGTTTTCCTTGATGGCTGAGTGCCTTGGGACACCACTCCCCTAGCCCCCCGACAGCTGTCTTCGGCTTTGAAAGCTTAGCAATGAATTTGCGAGTTTGGCCCCAGTGGATACGGATGCCGGGTTTATCACACCCTGCACCTTTTTAATTATTGCGTGCTGACTAAGCATGGTGGAAAAGTTTCTCTTGCCTGTGTCAGCTCTGGATGCATTGCACATGCACGTTCCGAGGGTGGGCTCACCAGTGTCTGCTGGGTCCCCTTGCTTCCTTCCAGCCCCCCTCAATTAACCTGGTGTTTAAGTGGGCTATGAAGATAAAGAAAAATAAATAAATTGGAGAGGCACACTCTACTCTGGTGATGAGAATAAGGACTTCATCTGAACAACTGCTCAAGCTAAGGGAACCTGTCAGTGTTTTCACACCAGTGCCATAGTTGGGTAACTATTGACAAATGCTGACTTCTAAATGGTGACTGCTGACTTTGGTAATAAAACAGAAACGGCTCCTTTTAAGAGCAATCTCAAAACGCTTGAACTGATTGATTGGCTTGTTAGCTCAAGCCTTGACTTAGCTGGGAACCAGAAGAGCTCTTATTCTCTGCAAGGACGTTCTCCCTGAAACAAATCTGACTTATGCTAAACACATCAGCTGTAAGACAGGGTGTTTATTTTGCAATGTCATTTTCAAAAGCGTGGTAGATACCAAATGTGTGAACTAGATACAGGAAAGCTGCCTTGCAGTCTGCTTTTCTGCCAGAGTGCATTTTGAACGGTTTATGATTGCAAGGTGGCAGTTTTACTTGGAGTCTCACTTTTGTGTTTTAATTAGCTGTCATCAAAGCTGGAGTTCAGCTTCCAATGCTTGTGAAGTGTGCCATGAACATGTACTCTAGATGCCTGGGTAATGTTTTGGAACTAGTTACTTAGAGTCCCCTCTCTATTAAGCAATGTGCAAAATGGATTGACTATATGGAAATCTCTTCCAGCTGAATTTCCAATCTCCTCAGTTGCATCTCATTGTGAACTTACTGAGGTTTGCTTCAATCATCTGGAAATTGAATATTCTCATTCCCCTTTTTCTCACCCCCTTTGTCTTAAAAGCTGTTGCTTTAAAGTATTCCATAAGTGCTGTGGGTTTAAATGGTTCCCTATGACATTAACCCACATTCAGTTGCTGCTTCCCAGAGTTTTTAATGTGTCTGGCCTGTGCTCTAACATAGCAAGGTCTTTAGGAGGTGTTTTCAAACATAGAGACTTAGAGATCTTCCACAAGTAAGACTGTTGAATGATCAGAGCCATAGATGACTTTTCTCAGCAGAAGAAACTGCTTTCTATTTAAAATGGCTTTTCCAGTCAGGGTGTATCTAGGCCGTGAGGGAGTGGATTTTTCTAGGAAGTAGTGGGAGGCAGGAAGAATCATGAAAAAGAAGGTGGTGCAAAGGAGAGCATTAAACCACAGAGGCAGAATCAGATCAGAGATGCTCAGCTATGCAGATAAAATTTCTTCAAGAGGAGAAAGAATCTTCTCACACTGTGGGACAGTATTTTCTTAGGTTATGTTCCAGGGTGGTTGCAGAATTCAGTGTTGAAGTTTACATTGAGAGGTAGAGTAGGTCTGTGAGTTCACAAAGGTCAGGGAAGAGTGGGCTAGGAAGGATCAGTGGAGTTCTGGGGAAGATGAGTGATGCTCCCCTCTTTTCCTGGCTGCCTTCCTGGGGAAGCCAGCGGCTGTCCCTAAGGGACTGCACCACTGGCACAGAGCACTGACTGAGGGTTAGCATTTGCTGGTGGTTCTGCTGTGCTGGATGAAGGCATGACATGGGACCCTCTTCCTTCTCCTTTTAGGTCTTCCTCTGCCTTTCCTTCACCTTCTGTGATAGAACGTGTTCCCTTCTTCTCCATCAGCACACCACCTGCTCCGACACCACTTTGCCACCTTTCCCACACAACTGTCTCTCCCTGTCCTGGAAGCCAACTGGTAGGTGTGAGGGGCTGGAAGAAAGCAGATTTCTTTCTTTGCCTTCCAAGTATGCAGATTCTGCCTGCTGGCAGGGCAGGGGAGAGAGGGCCACTCACACCTGGTCGTGCCAGCCAGCGCCCAGCTCCGCCTGCCTTCGGCACAAGCTGTGAGCAGGCACTGAGCTCAGCACGGGGGAGGCTCAGCTGGGAGGGTTCAAAGCCAATTACAGGACGCAGTCTGTGTATGACAAGCTTCAGTTTCATTAGCTGCCTCCCAGGAGCATCGAGCTGTGTGGCTCACCTTTGCAGAGATCAGAGTCTCCTCTGTGATGTTATTAGGTGTTTTTAAAAATAGCTTCATCAATCCACTTTAAAAGAGCTGGTCTGCTCTGATAACAGTGCCTGCTGGTGCTTTTCCAGATAAGGAACTTGTCACTTTTCCTGCTGTCATACATGCAGCTTCTGCCCTATTTAGAATACAGTATAAAAAAAGACTACAAAATAACCACCAGTCTTGAGTAAAGATTTATGTGTTTAGTTTAGTAACAACTGAACACTCCTTGTTTAACTGCTTTGGACAGTATTGGCTTATGAGGAAGTTAGGATCAAGCTAAATGCAGAGGTGAAAATAATAACTTCACATACCAGTGTCTTGAGGAAATCTTCATGATAATGTCTCTTATATAACAAAATGACAACAGGCCAAAGATATCTTTTTTTTTTCCCTTTCTGTCCCAATTAGAAATTCATTAGCTTTAAAATGAACCTGAAATACTATGTTGTTCGTGTATGTGTATCATCTGTACAATGGTGGGAAGGCACCAGGTGAAATAGCGTAAAACCAATTTCAGTCTCTTTTGGTGGTCTGAAAAGAAGTTCCAAGCAGTATCATGAGGAAACTGCAATCACTGGACATACCTAGTAATTCATTCTATAATGGTGTACGCAGGAGCAGTGTTCTAATTTACACATTTCTTTGATGTTTTGTGAGCAGATGGCATTTTTAAAAAGGTCTATTAATTCTGTGGGAATTTGGTAATGCCTAATTGCTGGGGTATCAGAAAAGAGTAGTAGTCAGAGTGAGGCTCCTGACTTCTCTGCTCTCAAAAGGGAGACAGCCCTCTGCAGCCTCATTTTTAAGCTACTATCGTTTTAGAATTCCTTGCTTAAGAATATTCACCAGTGCTCTCAGCATCAATTTGGAACTTGCTGATTGGTCTTCATTAATTGGACTGTTCTCCATGAACCAGACACTTGTTATTACAGGTAAAAAGTACTGGCGTGATCATGGCTTTTTGTGGGACATGGTGCATTGTGGATTTTCTTAGGAAAGCCCTTTACTCTTTCCCTCTTTCCCATTTTCTCACTAGTTTCATGGTTCCTTTCCTTTTATTTTTCCTTTCTCTGTTTCTGTCTCTTTCATTGCACCCTTGACTTGGTTGGTGTACTTCAGGCACCTGCCTAAAGTGTTTGCAGCAAAGGACCTAAGTACCTATTTGCACTGTGACATCAAAGGATCACATTTTGAAATTACGACTTTTTCTTTGAACAAGACGAAAAGGTTCCTGGTTGCTATGGTGATGAACACTCTATAAATGCCTATAAATAAATAAAGTAAACAGCTGATTCATGGACTTTGATTTGCACTATTTTTTGCTTTTCTAATGAGATATAATTAAATATCAGAATGGGAGGAAGTGACTTTCTATTAATTTTATTAAATATATGTTACGCCTTCTCTTTTACAGTATTTCGGCTGAGAACGGTTAAATAGTAAGATGTGTATTTTTCTCTCTGTAGGAAGTTAATGGTTTGAAAAATCATAGTGTAGTATTTATAGAAAAAACTTTTAGATGCCAAAAGGCAGTCCACTAAAAAGATGGTGTCCATTTTCAATTTAATCAGAACATACATTTTGAGCTAAATGCCTATTTTTATCTCCAAGAGACTGTCATAGGTGTTGCAACATTTAAGTTCCAGTCAAAAGTGTCTATAAATGTAATTATGTTCTTCTGCAGTATTTGAAACCCCACTGGTGCACAACAACAAAAATTTGAAAATGTCACTGACTTTTTCTTTTATGTCAAAATGACAAAGGCACAGTGAAAAATCATATATTCCTTGTTGAAGTTCAAGGAGGAGGGGAGAATTGGCTTTTTCATAAGCTTTTTGTTCTCAGGTCTGTGATGTAAAAGTAGCTTTCTCTCTGTGCTAAAGGTGATAATTGTAAAATGGATTGGATGGAGACAATAAACAGAGCACTGGAGTAATCCCACACACAGGTATTTCTCACTCAGGAAACGGGTGCACTTTGATTAACTGCAAAGGAGAGTCTATAATGGAAGGAGCTGTCCTTAGGGAAGGAAAAAAGGTTTGTGTGATATACAGAACTACTCTTTGGGTAAAGAATCAGTCTGGTTTCTTGGTGGAAACTGATTTTGCTACACTGGCCTGAAGAGAGATTACCTCAGCCCTGAGCTGTGGAGTGCAGCTTGTGCACTGACAGGGGGTAGATCTGTTTTCTAGCACAGTCATAGCTCTGTATTCAAAACAACTGTCAGATTTCCAAAGGACTTGAAGCACTATCCTGTCCTATTAAACAATGATAAAATAACACCACATACTTCACTGTCTTCCTTCCCTCTGTGCATTCAGATTCATGTCTGTTTGCTTTACCAATTAAAAATATATTTGATTAAATACCTTTTACTTCCAAGCATGGGTAATTGGGAGGACAAGGACACGTGGTAGTTTTTTGCAGTTACACACAACTACTCACAGAGCAAAACATGTATCTGCACACAGCTTTAGAGAGCAGGGGCAGAACAGGAGCAAGGAATGGTGTTCCTCAGGGTCTCACTTGAGCAGTGACAGCCTGCTCCAGTTTGATTTACATTTCATAGGCCTGTCACTTTTGTCACAGCTGAGCTGCTGCTGTGGTCAGGCTGGTGGTGCTCACCTGAAGAACAGTGACAGCATCAGTGAAATAGCCAGAGAGCTGCTTCTAAACCTGGAGTTTTCTGCCATGGGACTATGCTCATCTCTCAGAGGGTGGCACAGTGGCCTGACCCTGTGCCCACCACAGCACTGTTTCATGTGGGCCTGAGGCTGGAGCAGCTTGTGCCTGCTGGAATGTCATTTGTACTTCACATATATCAAAGGCAGTTTTACCTGGATTGAGGGTAGGTTTGGTCAGTCAGTGTTTGACCTGCGTGACTGACAGTGGACAAGACAATCCAAGGTCTCTCCTGAAAAAGTTGTTGCAGAGGCTGATGAGGTTTGTAGGCAACCCGAACCTGAACAGAATCTGCTACCTGGCAGAGCAGCAGGGAGATGGGAAAGGTGGCAAATAGGGAGTCTTGAATGTGCTTCAAGTTTGCAGCTACTCCCAGGGCTAACCACATGGTTTTGGTGTTCCTGGAGACCAGGCTGGTGCTGGAGCAAGACCAGGCTCCAGAGTCATTGACAGAATTTTCTCAATTGAAAAGCATCATTGTTAGTAGTACATACTGCCTTTAATGGAGAGGCATCTTTATTTAGAAGTCTTTTCTTTGGAGAGGAGGATGAAATATACATATAGATATTAATGACAGGACAAACTGTTGAGGACAAGCTGGAGCCATTGTGTATCTCCTTTTCTGGCATGGTTAGGACAAAGGGTGAAACAGTGTATATACCAGATTTTTTTTTTTCCCATTCCTCAGAAGCTCTGCTTATGTGTGGTTAGATTTTTTTTCTGTCAGAATTTTTTTAATAGATAGATATGATCCAGGACCATCTGGTGGAATTTGCTGTTGTCACATCTAGGTTTTCTGATGTATTGCCTGTCAAGTTATGTTGTATGTTCAGATGAATTTCTCATATGATCTGCTGACAGCTACTGACAGTCCTGAGATGGGAAGTTGGAAGCCTGAGGGGAAGAACAGAGGGGCAGAGCTAGCTTTAAAAATGTAGCTTTGATTGCTTTTGATTGGTGGGCTTTTATTTCTGGTGTTTAAGGGTGACTTTTTTAGTGAAGAAAGGTGAATGAGTGAGCTTTAAACCAAGTGCACCTAAACTACTGTAATTTTACTTGGAAGGTCTTGGAAGTCCACCTGTAGTTTTGTTGTTGATTTTATTTTTTTTTTGACATTGGGCTCCTTAGTCATTCTCTATCCTTAACTCTCCATCTGTAAACAATCTCACACCTACTTAAATTGCAGCCTTTTCTTCCTCCTTTACTCCTCAGTCCTTATCCAGTCCCTTTTTAGAAAGACCTCAAAATATTTTTGTATTTGTAAGGATACCATTAGGAATCCTAATAATCATAGTATGCTAATCCTAAATCCTAACACCATAATAATTCTGTAGTAAAATGAACTTAGGTTTTTGACAAATTCATATTAATCCTTGCAGACAGATCACATGTACAAAAGCAATAAGCAACTCTGAAATAACTACAGTAATTCTTTTCTTGCTGGTACAATACTCAAATAATTAAAGTAGATGGTTTTTGATGTCGAGATCCACAGTGCAATTGCATTTCCTCACACACTGATGAAGATAATGCTCTGCTTTGTAAACCAGAATCCAAATAAGCCATAAGCACTTCAGTTTTGTTCTTCTTTTTTTTTCTGCCATAATTTAAAGCTCCAAGTAGCAATTATAGGCTGGTGACAAGATAAATTCACAACTTGTTGTCGTTCATCATTTTTCAGTTGGCTAGATCAGAAAATAATTGATTTGTGTTTGAAATTTAAAGGTTTTTAGTTTATATAGTACTGGTAGAAAGCATAGTACAGGTATTTCTGAGTGGTTTGGGAGGAAGCCTGTTTGTAGACAGAGGTGGGATTGCCCTGCAAAGGCACATCCAGGTGTGGCTCTGAACACAGACTCGCCCCTTTCTCTCTCAAAGCTGTCCTGTTATACCAGGCCTCCTGCTCATTACGTCTTGCTTAAGTGTTGATGAAGTTGGAAGTCACTCTTGAAAAGGAAAAAGCTTTCTTCCGTGGGAATCTGGATCTTAACATGACAGTCCCCAAGCTCAGGGGGCTCTTGCTGAGGCAGAAGCTGGAAAGCATTTACTTGCTTCTGGTTACTCCTGTGAGTCCTTCTTGGACTGGGGGCTGTGGGTGCCCTTCTGTGGCAATCAAGAGAGAGATCATATTAAGCTGACCAGGCCTGTAGGACCTGAATATAGGGATCACTGTTGTGTACTCCAGTCTTGTTCCATATTTTTAAAGTATCAGATAAGGAGACTTGGAAATGATCCCATTCCTGTGATAGGGGAGGGATTGGGTATGCAAGGGTCAGTGTAAAGATGCAGCAGCTCTCCATGGTGGTGGTGATCTCTGTTGGATGGAGCACTGTTCTCATACTGCTCAAGCATCAGCTCAGCTATTTTCAGAAGAAGTGGACTTTGAAGGAAACCCCATAGATGGAATATGGCCAAATCCTCTGCCTGTAACATGTTTAATAGCACTGCAGGGTGGCAAAGCTGGTCTTTAGTCCTTAAGTGCATTAAATTAACTCCAGGCAAGCTTGCTGAGAAAAGGGTAATGAAGCGGGTCCAAAATGGGCCGTGTGCGCTCAAGCACATGCAGTGGGCTTAATGCTCTGGGCAGCATTCCTGCAGGCACGTGGCTCTGGAGCAGCCAGGTCATGGAGCACACTGTGCTGTTTGTTAAATGTATTGCAGACCACAAGTGCAGCCAAAATCACTTAGCCAGGCATCAAAGAGAAAGTCAGGCAGGAGAGCAATTCCATCAGGAGAAACTTGTGAGAGGAGCTGGATGCAGTCTGGCATAATGCTGGCTTGTGGAGGATGTGTTCCAGTCAGCACCCTCTCAGGACCTGCCTAGCCCACTGTAGGAAAAATTTCAGCTTCTGATAATTGAGATGAAGATCTCAACACATGGATTGTGTTGTTTCAGGTAGAGGCAGCATCTGAACAGGTCTGCAGCGTGACTGAAGTGCAGTCTTCATCTTTACTTCATGTGAGGAAGAGGTAGGAGGGTGGAGATTACTTGAAGCACCTGGATAGGGGCAGAACATAATTTTTCAGAGTTCCTTTGTCTGGAGGAGTACACAGCCCATCTATAATTCAGAAACATGTTAAAAAACAGGGAGCTGTTGTCTTTAAAAATCAATGAGCACCCAAGTCAATTGATTTAAAATCTTGGAATATGTCTAAAATGAACCAAGAAAGTGTGCATAAAAAGTACTGATAAAACTAAGCCCTTCATAAACTCAGAATAATGTGTATTTTCCTCATTTAGGCTGAAATACCTGGAGCTGCATGTGGATTTATCCTTGTCAATTCTTCTGAAATCCTGTTTAATAGAGATGTTCTTTTCAGATGTGATCTGTAAACAGATTTTTTTGTTTGTTTCTTTTGCAGTAAATCTTGCTTCCCCCATGTTTTTTTGGGGCTTTTTTTGCTTCTTCAAGCCTTTTCTTCTTTCTTCTGATTTAAACCTGATGATGTTATGCTATAGTTAAATTATCAGAGAGGGAGAGTGATATCAGTGTCCTCCGCCTTGTAGTAAAAAAAATCTATATTTTTGTTTTCTGCAGTGTATTGAGAGCAAGATAAACGAGCAGGGTGTTGCCATCCTTTATCACAGTCAGAATGATAAATGCCATGTCCTGGAAAGTTTAAAGATGTGTAAAAATGCAAATCCTTGGCCCACAAGGAGATGTGTTTGAAAGTACAGATCCAGCCAGGAGTTAAGCACATCCTTAAATCTAAGCAGAAGCATTGCTTCCAGTGGGTGTATATACCTGGCACCACACTGTGTGGGGTAAGCAAACCTCATTCTGTGAAAGGAAATTTGACTTGTTTTAGTGTTTGGAGTGGGATAAGAAAATGAGCCTTTTCCTGTCCCCTTGAGGAGCAGTCTGAGGGTAGTGCAGGTTTAGCTGTTGAGTTACTGTCACACAACAGTGTGAACTGATGTAGATGGAAATCCTAGTCCTTTGGTACCTTACACTGCATCCCTGCCCTTCTCCTCACTTTTCACCCTCTGCCCATATCTGCTAACCATGAGCAGAGAGCCTTGTTTGCAGCAGGTGATACAGCACCACAGCACCTCAGCTTAGAAGGTGGAAGCACTGCAAGAGACTGAAGGTGTTACATGGGAGTGCAGGACTTTTTCTCCCTTGCAAACAGGGAAATATATAGAAATTTTCAATAATTCACAACTCAGCCAGGAGGGCCAATGACTTCCTGGGGTGCATCAGGGA